>JAOUZG010010699.1:607371-690676 GCA_026289955.1 Argiope argentata | reverse complement strand
ATTTATATACTTTTTGGGAGCTCTATATTGATTTAAATATTTTCTGGGAGCCGTATACTGATTTATTTACTTCCTGGGTTTTCTATAATGATTTCTATACTTTCTGGGAGCTCTATCTGATTTCTATACTTTTTGGGAGCCCTATCTGATTTCTATACTTTCTGGGCGTTCTATATTGATTTCTATTCTTTCTGTGTGTTCTATATTGATTTCTATACTTTCTGTGTGTTCTATATTGATTTCTATACTTTCCGTGTGTTCTATACTGATTTCAACACTTTCTGGGTGTTCTGTATTGATTTGTATACTTTCTGGGTGTTCTGGACCAATTTCTATGCATTCTGGGAGCTCTATACTGATTTCTATACTTTCTGGGAGTTCTATACTGATTTATTTACTTTTTTTATATGGGAAAGCAAAAATAAATTGTTTTTATGAAAACTTATATAGATATTTTGTGCATTCTAAATAAAGTCAGCACAATGCCAGAATTACTAATCAAAATTTAAAGATAACATTTAAGGACCAGCTAACTTCTCCTTTGTTGATTATTGCAAACTAAGAAAAGTGTAAAACCTTTTTACTACAGGATTTCCAACAAAAAAATATATTCACCTGTCGAATACTTTATTGCCATAAAGTATTTGAAAGTTTTAATGAGGATTCTTAGGCATAAAATCAATTAATAGAATTGCGTAGGATTTCACTTGAAAAACCACCAAAAAATTCGCAAATAAAAACAATCGATTATAATTTCATTTCATAAGGAACCAGGAAAACGCTATTTAGGATATCTCCCAGACTGGAAGCTCGGTTGGTCCCGACCTGAGTATCAGTCTGGAACATTACCAAATGCATTTCAGAAAATCGAGAAATACGTGATAGGAATCAACCCGAGCATCAGACCATCATTTATAAAACAGTAACTAGACCATTAAGTGACCTAAAGGACATCTTAATGGTTTTCACAAAAATCAATTGCAAAAAGCTTGGCAGGAAATACCGAACAAAAAGAAACCTTAGTCAGATCGTTTTCAATAAGCAGTCAGTATTTTTTTTCCACTTCATTTCCGGCTATAGAGAAAGATAAAGACAGTTTCCCAAAGTTGAGTATAAGCCTCCTCCCGTACCTGATGATTCAGAGAAAAGAAATAAAATACATTGTTTCAATACAATAATATAGGAAAAAACCTTAGAATTAAGCTAGTTATTGTAGATATCCGACACTTAAAAACTGTTGATTTAATTTTTAATTTCTATTGTTTTTTTTTCTGCATTTTTGTTATTTGTTGTTAAACATCTAGTATAAAGCAATATATTATCACTTCAAGCTTCCATAGTAGAGCTCTTTATAGAAATATGAAAAGAAACAGAAAAAATAAAATGCAATCTTTGATCGTAAATTTCAAGTTATCAAGTGAGAACATTATTATTTTTAAGACATTATTTATCTCCATTAATTTAATAAATTAACCTGTTTAAACTGGTTTAAAACAATCACGAATTTTTTTTACCGATCTCTATATCTTCAGATTATATATATCGGTAAATATATATTATGGTAATTTTTTTAACTTTCATTTTCAATTTTTCTAGCTGACAAACAAAGTTTTGGAGCTCGACCGAATTTGAGAGAAAATAACAACTATGATGTCATGGTTTTTCGTCAGTCTTTTAAAAACGCATCTGCTTTTAAAGAAGCATACGCAGTAATAAATCAATACTGGTAAAAGGAGGTAAGCATTTTAAAAATGTATCTGTTTTCAAAGAAATATACTTAATGATAAAACAAAACTGTAAAAACATGTAAAAATATTTTTAAACCGTAAATTTTGGAGACAACAAAGCCTTCTAAGCAAAACAACATCATGTTCTAAATGATAAAAAAATTAGAAAATACGGAATATCGCCTAAAAATAAGAACTACCCGAATAAAATTTTAGTATTATTTTAGTTTACAACTTTTATAAAGATATCTTCATAATGGTGTCTTTCACTTTTAAATCAATTCTGAGATTAATATTATTTTTTTAGTTCACAATGGGATTATGATTTACATTTTTATACAATTTTTTATAATCTATTTTCCTTGAAGTTTCATAAGTTTAAATTTTATCAGTATGAAAATATCATCAATAATTTCATATGGTTATATCATATTGTGACTTTTTTAGTCAACGTTAATCAATCATATATATATATATATATATATATATATATATATATATATATATATAATGAGTCCTAGAAAGAAAATCAATAAATAATCTGTCCCTTGTTGTTTGATAAATTGACTTGGTTAAGCATAAAAACATGTAATAAAATATTTTAGAGAAAAATATTGACTTGAATAAATATAAATTTAAGATAAATAATCCTCTATTCTATATAGGAAATTATAAATTTAGCGGCTATAGCAGTGTAATAAAATAAAACATTCTATGAGAAGTAATTTAAAATAATAAAACATTCTATAAGAAGCAATGCTGTTACTATTAAAGTAAATATATTGACTTGGTTAGCAATTTCAGTTATGAAATGTTTTGTATAATCATATTTATTTTTCTTTAAACTGTAATGAATCGGAAAAACATGATAAATTATGTGAAAAGATATTTGATAAAATTATTCATTTATTATGTTTTCCATATTTTATAAGATAAAAAAAATCTTATTATTTATTGAATGACATTTTTATGAATTTTCTTGCCTTTAGCACCTAAGCATGAACATTGAAAAGACTTCTTTTTTCTGCAATGAAAAATTATTATGTGAATAAATAATATTATTTTTAAAAATACACAAATTCTATATTATTAAGAAAAATATAATTTTAATCCCTTATATTCCTGTAATGCATATAATAAAACATGTATGTTGATCGGTCCATTTGAACTTCTATTATATAATGAATATCAGATATATGTAAGGGTAAAAGAAATTATAATTTCAATTTTAGAGTTTAAAAAGTAATTAATTTTAACAAATTTAATAAAATAACGTAAATGTATGTCAAACTTCAGTGAAGTTTCTCAGTTTTTTCTCAACAAGCTATTAAATTATTACCTATAAGAAACAATTTGTTTACAATTTTAAAGAACAAACAAATTTGTTGTTAATAATGTTTATTTGTAATAAATTAATTAATTGTAATAAATAAATATTTATTTATTTGTAATAAATTAATTGTAATAAATAAATATTTATTTATTTGTAATAAATTAATTAATTGTAATAAATAAATATTTATTTATTTATAATAAATTAATTAATTGTAATAAATAAATATTTATTTATTTGTAATAAATTAATTAATTGTAATAAATAAATATTTATTTGTAATAAACTAATTACTTGTAATAAATAAATATTTAATTGTAATATATTAATTTACCTATAATAGTTATTTGTAATAAATTATTTCCTTTTTTTTCAAACATTTTCTTTGATCATGATGATGATCTCGTGTCCGCTTTAAAACGGAAAGAGGTGTTCCAGTAGCTTCTGAGGGTATGGACCCCTGAGCACCCGAGGGCAGAAGTCTGACTCCTAGCTCATATGAAGATGACACACACACATTCTCTTGCACAACCCCTTTTACAGTGGAGGAGCACATTCACACAACTCACAGATAAAACACAGAAGAACAGCCATGCCCTAACCGAGATTCGAACACGAGACCCCAGATCACGAGGAAGACGCGCTTCCTCTGTGATAGAAAGCTGGAAAGCTGTGATAGATAGATAGAAAGCTAATAAAATGAAAAAAAACTAGAGTAAATTCAAAAGTTTGCTCAAACATTTCAAATTATTGCCCAAATAATTTTGACAAAAGAATTCAGAGATACGTTTACTTTTCAAAAAGTAATGAGAGAAAAATTTTGTAACGACTGAGTAAAATGTTAGAGCCAATTACGAATTAAGTCAATTATATTAGAGCCAATTATGACTTCAAATAAGAAATATATAAATTTGCTATGAATTCTATAAATTAATTTTATAATGAATTAATAGCTGCAATTAAATTTAAATTTGTTTTATAATAATATTATACAACTTATTTTATAATTTTTATTTATTAATATATAGAGTATAATACTCTATAAAACTTTTAGAGTATTTTTGTTATCTTCGAATGTACTAAATCCTTTGGATATTTCCCGGAATGCAAACTTTTCATTCCACTTTTATTTGGAAGAAATCACGTGTTTTAATCTCTACATACAGAAATCCATTGGCTAAAGATAAAATATTTCATTAAAATTTTATGAAAATATTTAATTTAAATTTTCTTTTTTTTAAAAAAAAACCTACCTTAATGAATTTAATAAAAAAATGGCTAGTCAAACGGGGAAAAACACTGATGATATATTTAGATGTTATGAACCTTCATATAAATTCAGAATTTCAAGGATCAGTCCAGTAGTTAGGACTTGAAAACTGGCACTTTAATTTTGACAATTGTTTTGAATAACATCGAAACGTATTACGGCTTCAAAATATTTTTATACCGAACAATTGTGGATGTATCAGATAGGGAAGATAAAAAAAAATATTAAAAAGATTGAAATGAAATCTGCAATGCATATTTCAATGCATCATTTCAGAACATCACTTCTTGAACGGCCAATCACCACGTGCTCGTGCAAGTTAAATTGTATTTTGATTCATTTTAATCGTTTCGTTGAATGAGTCACTTCAGTATTCCAAACAATCATAAAAAAAACTTTGTTTCGCATTTATTGTTTTAAAAAATTATCACATTTCCTATTTATTTCATTTCATATAATCACATGCTCAAAAGGAGATCTTTCTAGCTTTTGTTTGCTGTAGTCGTTATTTTTTTAAAATCTGAACTTTTGTCAATGCGATAGTAACGCGTTATTAAAAGCTGAATTTTTGAGATGCTCGAGCAGATAATGAAATTTCAATTTTTTGCCAACGGGTTTTAGTTGACGCTCATTCCCTAAATATCATCATGTTCGGACATGATAAAAAACCAAATATTATGCCAGAAATATTTATTGTTTGTATGAAAATTAAGTACATTATGAGATACAAAAAAAAGAGCTCGATTGCTCTTATTTTTTCCAAAAAACACCAATTTCTTCCAAACCAGTTGTTCAAAGGATCACTGATAAATCTTGTTTTCAACTTGTAATACAAACAGGTAAAAACAATCTTCAGCTTCAATGCAGTACAGTTCTTATTTCATTCATTCTGACTAAATCTTTTCATGGGTGATTTTTCAATGTTTTCATTTGTCATAATTTCTCACTTTCGACGATATTGATTTATAATTGAAACTGCCAGACTAAAATTTAGTTTTTCGATTTATTTAACTCCAAAAAAGCGACTTCTAGCTGATGTAATCATGCAAATAATCAAAATGGGTTGATTACCAGATACGATATGATTCTGAATCCGCATGAGAGCTTTATGCAAATCTAAAATTTGGACCTTACGTATTATACCGTCTTTGCCAATGGTTTAGTAACCTTTTAACAAATAATTTAAATTTGGCGATAAAGATCAATGGATTACACCATTGCCGGATAACAACTAATTGCCAATGACTTCAAATTTGACAATAAAGTTGGACGGTATAATGCGTAAGTACCGAAAACTTTTTATAATTCAGAATCTAATCGGGATTTATTAATATAGCAGATAGACATTAATATGTATTTAAAATGTGTGTGTGGGGGGGTATTTGTTGGAATGAAAAATAGCTCATGTTAACAATTTTAGTTCTTTTCCTTTATTTTGAAAACATGTATTTAATAAAAATTCGTTAATGCAATTTTTATAACATTAAAATAACTGATAACATAAAGTCAAGTCAAATAATAATAACATTTTAATAACACAAAAAATAGAGGATGGCGACTTTTAATAAGTTTAATTTAATCACATCAATAAAATATCATGAACTACATATTATATGAAATACTATATTTTATGATGTCAGAACATGATGCTATTTTGGAAATGACCGTCAACAAAAATCCGTTGGCGGAAAATAAGAAAAACCGTAAGCGAAAAATTGAAATGTTTTTATCTGCTCGAACATCTAAAAAAATCAGCTTTTAATAACGCGTTGCCTTCGCATCTACAAATGCTCTGATTTTAAAAAAAATAAGTTAACGACTACAGCCAATAAAACTTAGAAAAATGCCAGTTTGAGTGCGTCATTATATGAAATGAAATAAATAGGAAAAGTGTAATTTTTTAAAACAAAAGATGAGAGGCAAAGTCTTTTTGGATCGTTTGCAATACTAAAGTGACTCAGTCAATGAAACCATTAAAATGAATATAAATATGATTTAACTCTCGTTGGCCGTTCAAGAAATGATGTTCTGACATGATACATTGAAATATGCATAGCAGATCTCATTTTAATCTTTTTTTGATATCATTTTAAACTTTAAATGGGAAAAATTAATTGAATATCCTAAGTAGTTAACTATGTTTGAAACCAGCGAAATTATAAGGCGACGGAAATTGGCGATTTTCTTGCAATTCGGAAATATCACTCTGTGCACAAATACGCTTTATTTCCATCATTCCTTCTAGATCTTCTTATAAATAATCCTTTAAAACTTCTATTTGCTTTCAATTTTCGTTTTCGACGATCTTTATGTACAGTCAAAATTCGTCGATATAAACTCAATTTTTTTAGTACTATCCAAGTTAAAGAAAAATGAAATAAGCATATAAGCGATCCGAAAGTGTGAGCTGTTGCCAAACGACAATTAATAAAGTTGGCCTTATTTTAGGCTCATGTCTCTGCTTTCTGTATACAAAGAGATGCAATTTTATTGCTGGTATACCTCTGAGTTCTATTCTTCTTCTTCTTCTTTTTTTGTCTTTGGTAAACAGCATTGTAATTTATTTTGGAAACGCAATACATTCTAGAAATCATGTAGTCACGAAAATAATCAAAATTGTTTAATGTTAAGATGTTAAATGTCGGAAGGATGTTATAAGAAAAAGCTAAACACTCTTTTAATGAATATTTGAGCCTTTCAGATATTTCTTAATTACTATAACGTTAATAACTTTCAGAATTTTACAAGTAAGAATAGAGAATAAAATAAAATATTAATTTAAGAATATTTCTTCAATCTTTCTGCATTATTTAAATTAAAAGTAATTTGGGACACGTTGCCAATGACTATATAAATAACAACAGAAACTTAGAAGAAGAATGTCCCGATTATACCCGCTTGTACATACTTAAAAATTTGTCAACATTATGATGAAAAACAACTTGAAGGTACTGAGGAGGGGATTGTATTCAAGGACGAAATACCACGTGATAATCGAGCTAATCAACAACTCGGACTCAATTTGATTTATGTCTCCAATTATAACATATTTTGCTTAAAAACATATACTCATATTTAGATCATAAAAAAGGGCCGGGATGGCTTGGTTGGCAGAACGTTGGACACCTACTCTTGAGTGTTACGAGTTCGAAACTCACCAATCAAAAGATCCCCCGAGTGTTTGGCGGCTGGCGCTCGTTAAGTCTGCTCGTGGTCGCAAAGTCCTCCATATCGAGAGTAATACCACTGGGGGTACTGCGTCAGAGGTGATGGTTCTCTGTTCCAGGACTAAATTACGATCTGAGATGTATGAATGAATTTGCATGAATGTAGTCCGCCCCCTAAAAAGGGTTGTGACGTGTGAGTAGCTAAGTCGTACTCTTGGCCCTAGATGGCACTACTTGTAAAACAAAGAGACGCATTTCTTAGGCTTAAAATCTGCTGATCGTATCAGCGGAGGCTTGTCCACGGCAAGTGCCATTAGTCAACACAACGTCATCAGAAGCTATTGCTTTTTTATTAAGATTTGACATCACATTAAGCATCCATAATCTGAATTTTCTTACAGATTTCTTTGAATTTGTGACATTAATAGGTTTTTTTAAGTTAATATATGAATAAATTTGATATTGGTTTATATATGCAATATCGAAACTATGCTGCTTTTGAGAAAACGAGGCATCACACGAAGTTATAATAAACGTTAAATCAAGATTTCCAGGAGATATGTGGAACACCCCCCGGTTGCCCTTAAGCTGTTGCTCCCTCTTATTCTTAATGAATAGACGGGTCAAACCTCGGGGAAGTATGGCTCATACCCGACGCTATGTTTTTGATCATTAATTTCCCATGCAGATTAGTCGTGGGTAATCAACTTTGCCGAGAGGTGTCGAAAGAATTCGAAATATCTTCAAACATTCCAAAATGCCCCCGGTCATATTCCGACACAAAGTACAAATTTTTTCCAACCTCCTTTCGCCACCCCTTTTAAAGAAAAATTTTTCAATTTTTTTTATAGGCTGCAAGGTCCTCCTTATTTGTTTGGCCTCATCTCCTTCCTGAAGACCTTCCAGCTACGTTCTAGAACGTTGGAAGGGCGCCTAGATTTGCACGTGATTCGAATTTAATTTCTGCGAGGAATTTCGCGCGTCATTAGGTGAGTTATCGGTTAGGGGTGTGTGTGTTCCTCTATCGGGATCCGAGATGCTTCGTCAATCGAATCTTTTCAGTTTTTATTGGGCAGGGTAAATTGAAGTATAGAACAATTTGCCATGATGGTGCTTATGACTATTTATTATCTCAATGCTTTAAAGTAATTTATTCTTTGCTAAATGACGCACTTAGCATTGAAAAGTATCAATTTGGAAGGTAAAATTGTTTGTTCCTGCCAGAATTTTTGGAATCAGATTCAAAGAAATTCTCAATCGATCAATATCTAGTTTGATTCAAGTAATATATGTTTAATAGAGAATTTAGTAAATAATTAATTCCTGAAAAATTATTAATCCTGCGTGAATGATATGGAATTTAAAATGGAAATCCATTGATAATTTGATACAGAGAAGAAAGAACAATGCCAAAAAATTATCATTTTGATTCTTATGAACGATTTATAAGCAAAACTAATCACTTAGGCTTATGTACATTTCTGATTTTTAGTTGAGTAACCCTGTTTTATATGGCTCAAACTAAACTAAAATAAATAATTATCGGAAGTAGGCGCCCCAAGATTAAGTCGCTTACTTTCTGATAAGAAAGTCGCTTACTTTCTGATGATAAAGAATGTCTTAAAGGGCATAGCCAAAAAATTGTTTCGAAAGATTTCATTTTAATGTGAATTTAGCATTTTTTTTCAATCTATCGTAGCGACCTTGGCGAGGTATTTGGCGATTAATCTCTAGAATGCTGTTAATAGTATACAAAAATCAAATTTATATTTTTGAGGCATTTTTCCCAACTGATTGAAACTAAAATTTGATAAAAAATTGGAATTGTAATCAGAAAATTCCATGTCAAATTTGATATATTTAAGCCTCTGCGTTTATGGATGATCGCGTTTATTTTGTTCTGAAATTACATATCTACATGTAGCTATTCAAGAATTGTATTTGGCACCCAATTTCACAGTTATCTACACTATCGATGTTAAATATACTCACCGGATTTTATTATCTTGATAATTTAGTTTTGCAATTATCCTATTAAATTATATTTGAACAGCAGGATAGACAGACTTACTGTAAACAGATGTTACTCAATATTTGATAGAATTCTGCTAATCTAGTTTAAATATAGTATATCGAATTTGAACTGTACAGTTGAAAATTTTGTCATAGTCGGACATTTTCCAAACATGTGTTATTCGAATTCGGAAAGTTCTAAAATGTAGAGATTCGTCAAAATTTCGATTTCGAATTTTTTTAAAGATTACTAGACTTTCTCTATGCTACTTATGCGAGAGAGTAGAAAACATTTCCTGTTTTTCCCATTCATTCTTTAATGAAACAGCAGTTTACAACTGTTTTTCTAAGCTAATAAATATATAGAGAGGTCAGAAAATATCTTTCTCGATTTTAAGGCAACTTAATCTAAGATTAATGAACGGAAAATTAATGAATGAAATCCGCAAACTGAGAGAAACATAGATATATAAACTTTAAAATGAGAAATTTCTAAATTCACCGATTACGTATTTTGCCCACAGGAATGGATAAAATACTAAGAATGATTTTTTTAAGCCAGAAAATCTTAATGATTTTTTTAATAAAAGCTTATTTGAGAGATTTATATTGCATGAGAATCAATAATATATAGGATGACCATAAAATAACTTACACCGTTTCAAAGCAATTATGTCAAAAATTAATGAATGGAATTAAACTATATTCCGTATGAAGTCCATGGATTATTTGTTTGTTTGTTGTTTTATACGCAAGAACCATATTTGGCTATACTGTGCAAAGCAAATGGTAAAATGCAGCCAATGGATTGGTAGTTTGTTTGCTGTTTTATGGCACAAGAACCATATTTTGTTATACTGCCTCAAGCAAATGGTAAAATGCAGCCAATGGATTGTTAGTTTGTTTGCTGTTTAATGGCACAAGAACCATATTTTGTTATACTGCCCCAAGCAAATGGTAAAATGCAGTATATGGATTGTTATTTTGTTTGTTGTTTTATGGTGTGCAAAACCATATTTAGTTATACTGCGCCAAGCAAATAGTAAAATGCAGTCTATGGATTGTTAGTTAGTTTGTTGTTTTATGGCGTAAGAACCATATTTGGTTACACTGCGCCAAGCAAATGGTAAAATGCAGTCTATGGATTGTTTGTTTGTTTTTTTATGGCTCAAGAACCATTTTGGCTATATTGCACCAAACAAATAGCAAAATGTAGTTTATGGAAGAAGTAAGAAGATGAATTTAAAAAAAAAATCATTGCAGTATCTCGGACAATTGAATGACTAGCACATTAAAAATTGTTGCATGTGAAACAAGAGAGCTTTTTGTTTATAAAGGCTTATTTTCTTTGAATTACATTCAATATGACAATCATTTTTAAATGCATTTTTCGTTATAAAGTGTTTGTTAAAGTTCACTTATTCCAGTCCTATGCAGTTTTGTTTTCGGTTCAGCAATCTATAATTGAGTCTTCAATATTTTTCCTGTTCGTGACTTCCATTAAAACACTTTTCATATCTTCATATTCTTTGAATTCATATCACTACAACTTTGCTAATTTTCTTATGAAAAATTTTCTTTTCTCCTTTGTAATTATTCAGTTCGTTAGTTTTTGGTGCAGATGTTTCTAAACAGTGAAAATTATTTTATACCCATTCTGATTTTTTTTTCATATTACCTAAAACATAATATTACCGAATTTGACTAAATTAACATGATCCCTTTTTATTTCATTTTAAAAATACGAATTCATTTTGACGGCTGAAAAAATTTGTCTAGTAATTTAACTGTAAATAAAACTTTCTAGAAAATGAAAATGAACATTTCAAAACAATATTAATAAAAACCTTAAATCAAATTAAATCAAATTTAGAAAAAAAAGAAGTAAATTTAATGGAAATTTGCGAATTTTGTGTAAGGATCTAATATTACATTTCCTCCATCTATCTCAAAGCGTTTTGGATACATATTTTTCAAAGACATAAGACATTTTCCTAAAATGTGTTTTTCACGCTCTTCTAATATAGGAAGATTCGTCAAAATGTCTAATTCAAATTTTTTGACAACTTTTTCTGTATTTTAATTATGAAGAAGTAAAAATATTGTATTATTACAAACATAATTATAGATGTATTAGAATATTTATTTGTAATATAATATATATTTTTTATAAAAGATTTCTACAAAAAAATTATCACTTGAAATAAACGAAGTTTTAAAAACCAAATGATTATTTCAAAATCCAGATCAATAAAACAAAAGCATTTATAGATAAATATAATTTTTTGTTAGATTTTTTTTTCGAATTTTTCTTTAAATTTAAGTTCAAATGGAAAATATCCGCAATTAAATAATTTGAAAAAAAAAAGAGTTCGAATATCCTTTGTAATGACTAAATATTCGAAGCTTTATATCTCTTCTGATCAACAAGTAATCTCCTTATTATCCTTTCAATGTAGAATACGATGAATTTTGCAATTATATGCAGAAATCAAATCCACCTATTGATTCAATTATGAAAAATAAAAAAAGACATTATTCCTTCCCATTAAAATTATAAATTTATTCAATGTTATTTTTTTAATAAAAAAGGAGAAAGCATTTAAACCTGTGTAGGAAAGAAAAAAAATAACAGAAATTCATTTCATTTAAACGGAAACTTCTCTGCTGCATAGAGAAAAAAAAAAGCCGCAAAGAAATCTGAAGAACAAGGATTTTAAAAATTGGAAAGATTGGGGGGGGGGGGGGTATCAGAAATAACAATTCTTCCTTCCAAAGCAATCGCTCCTCTTAAATAACAATTAAAACCCGAGGAAAGATCCTTTTGGAAAGAATTTCATTTTAGAATATAAAAGCAAATGGAAGAAGAAGAAGGGGGGGAAAAATTGGATCAACTTGGTTTTCTTAATCTTGCCGCTGAGAAACCTAATTTTACGGCCATTTCTCGCTTTGATTGAAATTTTCGAAATACCTCCTTACCTCCAAACCTTAGAGGAAATAAAAAAATGCCAAACAAATAATAAGATTTTTTTTTCTTTGTAAAATTTTTCACTCCGTTTGTCTGTATATACATATATATACACACTCATACAGACAAGCCGGGGAAAATAAATTTCTTCGTTCCAGTCAATTAGCAGGAAATATTATTATTCTTTCTGCCCAGACCTAAGATTAATTAGTATTTATAGCCCGAACCGTAGCGCATCGGGTTTGGATAAGGAGGGGGGGGGGGGGAAGGGCGGTCGGGCCCAATCAAAGGGGGGGGGGGGGGAGGGTAGTAAGTTGAGTGCCGCCTAGCAATTAGCGAAGGCATTCATTAAATTTATTACCATAATCATTCTTCAACACGCTTCGACCTGCCGTTTTTGACCCTCGTAGGTATCTGATAGCACTTCGAAGAAGGTGAAGAAATGCGTTGCAATTATGCGACTTTTTGTTTTTTTTTATTGTTGTAATTATTATTTTTTCTTTATTTTTCCCCCTTTTCCTTTCTTCTTTAACTTCTTTTTGTGACAAAAGAAAAGGGTGCGCGGTGTTATTAATTACGAAGAGAGATGATTGGATGACGAAAAGGTGATTGTTAGCAGTGCTTTCCCCCACCACCCCTCTGGGAGAAGGGGATGTCACGTGGTGGGTTTCGTTTTGCTGTCCACTTACGGCGACGTTGGTTATAATGAGAATCCCTGTAAGGACGCGGTAGGGCTGAGGGGTATAAAATTTATAAGTCCCCAGGTCTTGAAACTTAGAGTTAATGCATTTTGTTCTGGAGAATATAGTACCATGTACCGAATAGGCAAAGAAATAGAGTGGTTTTGAGCCCAGTAAAAGTACTTACGAATGCAAGTTTCACTATTTATCTTCTCCATCATTCAAAAGCAGATATTTTATTATTCATTTTAATTTAATTTTCAAATAACGAGTTATTCATAAAGAATATATGACAGTAAAAATTTAAGAAATATTATTTAATTGCAGCTTAGTTTCAAGAAAATTGATTTCATTAAAAATATAATTTAATTTGAATTTTAAAAATAATTATTTTTTTAATTATTTTATATAATTTTTCAATGTTTTTTTAATTAATAAAAAATTCAAATCTTTCTTGTCGTAATCTAATAAAAATGTTCTCATAACTTATCAGCTGATAGTACCAAGAATATACTTTAATCCTTCAGAGAAAATGAAAATATATTAGCTCAATAACAAATACTAAATTAATTTTGTTCTTAATTAAAATGACATTCTAATTCGGTTCTTAACACTTTGGTGACCGGCAATTTTACATAGGAACTATGTCATGTCACCGGCTACTTTTTTGTAATTGAATATGAAAGTAAAACGTTCTAAAAAAAAACTCCAATGAATTTTGTTGAATTGGAACATCAAAAAGTTCTTCGCCGATACGTTCCGTCATGGTTGAAATTTTTGGAATTTTACTAAAATTCTAATGCAAATGTGAATACTAGGAAAAGTAATTTTTCTGTTATAGAGCTGACAAGACTAAACACGATACTCCAAGTTTTTGCAATGTTCTATATCACCCTCGGTGTTATAAATTGAAACAGATAATGCAAGTGCAATGACGAGTTAACTCCTCACCGGTCAACAACGTTTGGACTTGAAAAGACGAGTTACCGGTCAGCAAAGTGTTATGTAAAATGACATTTGATTTCATCATCAAAACAATATTATATTAACTATTCTATCAATTCTAAACAAATTAATTCTAAATAAAAAATAATACATATTAACACATAAAGTAGATAAATATTGCATTTTTTATACTTTTCCAGTTGCAGAAGATATTAAAATATGCTTATCTATATCTCACAGTTAAATTCGACAAAGGAAATCTACATTGAATTTATGACATTATAACACAGATTATAAAATTAGCGTAAATATCAGAGATCTTTACAGACACAATAAATTGAATATTCAACTAACAAATTTCATGAAAATATTTTTTATCAGTCTTTAATGGTGCGTTTAATTCATTTAATTCACTAATATAATTACGAATTAATCATAACGCTTCACCGAAAAAAATGTAGCAAATTCATAGTTTTGATTTTACCCAATCTGCAATATGTTTAATTTAGAGAAATATTTGTTCTTAGATTCTTAAGAAATTCTTCAACAACTGCCTTGTTTTCAGTTTAATCAAACATTTCATGCAAATGTTTCAGTTAGGTGTTTAGTTAGCTCATTGATAAATAGTATTTTTTAAATTTTATTAGCATTCTTCTTCTTGGTTGATAAATTTTATATATTTTAATGCGTACTTTCTTCCTAGTAATTAATGAATTAGAAATCACAATATGTATCGTTATATTAAAAACATATTGAAAATTATAAAATTGATACTTTCTGGTGTATTTAAGATAATTTTGTGTCTCTTTAGTCGATTTTGACACACGTTAATTACAGTAACAATATTTGCTGAAGCTTTCAGATTAACATATAAGTATTAATAAAGATATTCCATTAATTTGTGCTAAAATTATGTATTGAGAAATGTTCATATAATGATTTCCTTTTTGTAAAAACATTTGTCAGATTACTATGATTGAAAAAGTTCCTAATTTAAATTATGGGGTTAAAACTTGGGGTTTCAATTATCTATTTTCGGTTTCAGAAAAATGTTTTTCAATTCAATTTTATTTTCTCTCTATACATGAAAAACAAGAAAAAAATCAAAGAAACAGCGTTTCTCTCTAACCATTAGTTTTATATGGTCGTTTTTTATGTAAAATTTTGTTATTCTATAAATTATCAGTAATCGATTGCTCAATAAAAAGTTCCGATAAAAAAGAATAAAACTTTATTTCCCTGTTATTTCTACGGGAACAAAGTATGTTCTAACTGTAAGGATTACACTCATTTATAATTTCCATGAAAGCTCATGATATATCTTGATATCATTATATATCTAGATACATCTTGAATTGGCATCTACACCTCCTTCAGACCAATCTGTATTTTCAAGAAACATTTTGAAATCATTATTTCACTGTACATTCTCTTTCATGCAGTACTAAAAAGTATCCCCAATCCTTCAATTTTGTCCTCAGTATCCAATCAATTTTTATACAAACTTCCTTTTTATTATCGATAAAAATCGCTAGTGATCATTTTCCCATCAATGTCTGTCCGGAAGATGTTGCAAAATAAACTCTTGGTAGAAATTTTAAGACCAACGACTATATAGATTTCACCACCAGTGTTCGATAATACTTAGGAAATAAAAACAAACTGACCCTGATAAATTACAAAATGATCCATTTGATGAAGCCAAGTATGCTGATCATGATTATATAAACCGAGGAATTTAATAGGTTAAAAGTAATAGAATATTCCTTAAACATTTAAAATAAAGGAGGCTTAACTTAAGCTTCCTAAAACTCACAAAATATCGGAGCATATAAAATAAAATCTTCTTATACAGTTGAAAAATGTGCATAAATATACATTTACCTGAGTTTAAGAAACACACATTAAAATTTGCATAAATGTTCTTATTTTCAACATGACCTCTTTACCGAAATTATTAAATATTCAACTGCTATTTGGCAGCAACTCAATACGATATTCATTCTAACGCCAACAACTCAATATATTATATAATATATTTTGACAACAACTCAATATAATATATATTTTGAATCAATTCATTAAAATATGTAATATATTTTGTCAACAACTCAATATAATATATTTTGAATCAATTCATTAAAATATGTAATATATTTTGACAATTTAATATATATTTTGACAACCAATCAATATAATATATAATATATTTTGACTATAAATCAATAGAATATATTTTGACAACAACTCGATATATATTTTGACAACAACTCAATATAGTATATAATATATTTTGACAACAACTCGATATAATATATAACATATTTTGACAAAACAAATTAATATAATTTATGATATATTTTGACTACAAATCTATATAATATATAATATATTTTAACAACAAATCAATATAATATATATTTTGACTACAAATCAATGTAATATATTTTGACAACTCAATATAATATATAATATATTTTGACTACAACTCAATATAACTTCAGTAATTCTGCAAACATGGATGGTTTTGTTTACAGTTTTTGAATAGGAAATTCCAATCAATCACAAATATCTTTGAAAGTTATAAATGGATGTTTAATAATAATAATAATAATAATAATAAAAGTAGGAGTGCTTTCCCAAAATCTTCTCGCATACATTCTGATAAATTGGTCATGCTAGAGAACTTCTTATATAGTTTTGGCGTACAATAGTTACGAAATATTAACTTTTGGCGTGAATTCAGCATTTTTACTGAATCGTGTGAGATATTTGGTGATGAAACCTTTGTATGTTCCAAAAATTGAATTTTTGTTTTAGACATATTTTTTTAACCATCAGAAACAAAAATTTGACAAAACTTTTATCATTAATTTCCATAAAATGTTTGATATATTTAAATCATTGCTTTTGAGAATTATTCGCATTTGCTTTTTTTAAGTGCAGACCGGCAATCAGTCAATTCGCAAATATATTTGGCTGAAAATTGACCATACGTTTCCCTACAGATGTTTAATCGGTGCATCGAATTTTATAAATATAAGTTTGCTCATTTAGTTTATCGCTTTAACTTATATTCGAACAAATGGACTCTTCTGAACAGAGTTTTACACAAAACTTTATAGAAATCTGCAAATTTGAAATAAAGCAGCATACCAAATTTCTACCATCAAACTTAAAATGTTTTTTAAAATTATCTTTATGATAGGCAGACAGATGGGGGGCTTTTTTTCTCCCAAAAATGTGTTTTTAGAGCTCTGAACTGTCTCAAACGTGAAAGTTAATCAAAATACGGGGAATGATTTTTTTTCTTTTTTGAAGATTACTATACTTTCTCTATGCCACATATACGAGAAATGAATAACTGCTCAAATAATTTTTTTGTAATAAGATATTAGTGAAAGTTGTATAAAATTAATTTTCACTTTTGTTCCTTTATGTTTTTAAAATCTCAATTTATCTGTGGCTCATATTTCATGTGTTTGACATTTTAATTATTTAGAATTGCATTGAATACTCTCGATCTGCTCGAATCAGAATCGTTTAAGGCATCCGAACATGTCCGGAGCACTTTTTTTAAAAAATACAGTGTAAAAGTACTTTAACCGTATTTCTAGGTTTGAGACTTTTCAAAATTAGTAATAGGGTGCTAATATTTGAAATAAAAATTAAAACTTTTTGAAAGTTGACATTTAATATCGTAAATTTAAGCAAATTCTTTAAAAACTTCAAATTAGCTACACCAAAACTTATTACACGCATCCAAGCAAAACTTATGTCAACATGAATGGCATAGTTTTCTTTACAGAATAAATTACAATCATATAGTTATAATTATAAATAGGAATTTTAAAACCAGTCAAATACTTATCATAAAATATTTTGTAAATTTATGACGTTATTAATCAAATAATAGGCTATAATTTTTTTAAAAAAACATTCACTCTATCTCAATTCTTTTAATTCACTCCTTAGAAGTTAGTATAAGAACAAAGTCCACTAAATTTCATGGTACTTTGATAATTGTATTTTGAGTTATTTGATTTGAAATGAGCAAAAAATAAGTAAAAATCCATTTTGAAAAAAAAATGTATTTCAATTATACAGTAACATGCTTTAATAATAAATTAGGTGTGAACATACTTAGAATTCATAACATTTACAGATTATACCTTTTTACTTCACAACTTTTAATAATTTTCTTTTTTAATCATTTTATTTTTTCCCTTAAAATTTTTGCGTTTGGCAGTAAATGCCGCCTAGATTAATTTATTCTGTCTTTGTCGATTTTGGCAAATGCTCCAATTTCATTTCTACTAGGATACACTCCAATATCCTTAAGGACACTCGGTAATCCTATAAAACACTTCATTAAAATGTATTACAAACATAACAGCCCCTATTTTGAGGATTCAGAACTCAACTCAAACATTTTTGGGTACAAAGTTCTAGAAAACACCTTTGAAAATTTCAGTGGCCTTTAGCATTTTGCAGTGTAAAAAAATGTTCCATATTTATAGCTAAATTTGCGTTTATACAAATTTTTAACATATTTTTAGCCTTTTAAATTGGTACTTATCATCCTATTCTAGACGATAATCTATATTTCTACTAAATTTCATCCTATTTCATTCACTTATTCTGGCGTGATTGGCTAACATCATTCATCCATCCAAACTTACAGTTTTATAATAGTAGTACAGATATTCAAAAATGATAAAAGTTAGCATTATATTTACCAGCGGGTGACCGAGCTCCGCTCGGAGAAAACAGGTATCGAAGCTAACTCGAATATTTAAATTTTCAATTGTGATTTATCAAAACAATACGTGCCGTATTTAGTAAAAATATCAAAGTTATCCTTATTTTTTTCTGATGAATGTTGAAATGTCGGAAATGTGGGGCGATTTTCGACTTGGCAACCATTCCTCGTATTATAGTATAAGATAAAATTAAAACTTAAGCTCCAAGCATGCGTTACGAGTAAAAGGGAAGAAATTATCTTATTAATATGTTGCCATCAGATTGACAAAAACTCAAGTTTAAAAAAATAAATTATTATTGCGCATTAAACATATAAAAATGCAATTTTCATCACGTGTCTGCATGAAATGAAAAAAATATATATATGAATATTGATATAGATGGCATATTGGCTATAGATGGCAGCACGTTACCACTTGAAAATTTAAGTAGCCATTATGGCGAACTAATAAAGTTTGAAAATATCCTATCTGTAACTCCGAACTGCTCAACCGTAGCGCTTGAAAACCGGCGCCAATCGATTCCTCGTGGCCAAAACCCCCAGGCCCCCAAGTTTACCGGAGTTTATTAATTCTGGGGCGATTTTCGACTTGACAACCATTCCTCGTATTATAGTATAAGATTTACATGAATAATCAAGATATAATTTTTGAGTACTTTTATGTTTGAATGTTTATTTCCTTTTCACCATTTTGAATTTTTTTAATTTCTCGTATATCTGCATACTTGGAACTTGTTATTTAGATGTCCACCTACGGTTAACCGATTATTACGAAAATATTAATATCTTGATGTATAATTAACGTAGAGATAAAAGTAAACCTGTTTTGGATATCTCAAAGACTGGTCTATGTAGTAAAAGAATTTTTTAACTTTCATTTTTGGTAGAAATGGACGTTTTCAACGTGTTTTGACACTTTAAAAATCAGCGGTTTATTCTGAAATCCGAAATGAGCATCAAAATTCAAAATCGCCCCAATCACCCTGGCATCCCAATATCTTTCAAAACGCATCAGAACGAACCCAATCCCCACTTTGACTACATGACACAAGCATTTCCGTCTGGATCGCGGATTCCCCGTTGACATACAAACACCATTCCCGCGCAACAGCAGCTTCCGATAGATCGTAATAAATGACGAGCCCGGTATGTAACGGTGCGGCATACAGATCATAAATCACGACTTCGGCTGCTTCTGTGGGGATGACTGCCTGCCTTTGGCCCCTCGCTGGAAGAAATCCTATAACCGTGGCCTTATCATGGACCGTCCTTTCTGCAAGACAACTCCTTCTAATCATTTTGTCTTGGTCTCCGCCGAAGAGATTTGTGTCAGCCAGAATAATCAATATCGTCTGATGGAGGCATTGGTAATTTTCTTCGGATTACTCCATACCGGGTGTCTGACTTGTGGTTTTCCTACCATATACACAGTGTCTACTCCTGATCGTGATCCAACAGTTAGCTTTTAGCCATTAAAGATTTTTTTAATTTCAATTATAAGGATTGTCCAAAAGACACAAAGTACTATAATGTAGGTTATTTAAATAAATAAAAATGCTGTTAAAAATTACAGTGAGGCAATTAATTGTTTATGCCGTAATAATTAATAATTTTAGATAAATATAATACACAGTTAATTATTAGCTATAATTATTTATATTGTTCTGCTAGATTCAGCTTTGGCTATGATATATCCATTATATCGTTAAAATTATCATACATTAGCTTTTACCCGCGACTTCGTACGCATGGAAAAGCACACAACTAATCTAAAAACTATTTATTTACAGTGTGTACCTGAAATAAAGCAAAACCGCAAATAAAGTCCATATTTCTTTAAAATCAATCAATTTTATTTATCGATCGAGAATAAGACAGTCATAACAATATTATACAGATAATGGTTAAACTTTTAATTAAAATGAAAATACAGGTGTTAACAATTACAACACACTGAACATGGGTGAATTTTTTTAAGCCAGTTGAGGTGATGGAATGCATAATAGAAATGTTTAATTTCCTTTATTAAGTTTTATTTTAATTCAAAAGTGATTCAGAATGAATCCGGAAGATCAATAAATTAACGAGGCTTAGTTTTAAATGCATCAAACACTAAGAAATTAAGCAGTATCGTTTGAAATAATTGGTCGAAAACACGTTAAGCCCTAACTCAATAGCGTGGAAAAAATTGAAGTCTTTCTCATTTAGCGGTGGGGCGAATGAAGATTTTTGGCGGAAAAGTTAGTTTTTGATTAATATATAATTAATCATTCATTTAAGCGGAATAAATAGTAGTCGCCATCTTATTCTAGACTATAATCTATTTCTGTACTAAATTTTATCTCGTTCACTTATTCTGGCGTGATTGGCTAACATCATCCATCCATCCAAATTTACACACTTATAATAGTAGTGCAGATATGGAAAAATGATAAAAGTTTTCAAAGATAGCAAGTTAAATTAAACCAAAGTAAAATATTTAAAAAAGTCATCAAAAGTGAAGACTGATACAAAATTCGAAGGAATTAAATAAAATAGTTAAAACCAATTTCTTTTCAAAGTCAAGAATATTTGATGAGGATTTATGAAGTCTGGATTTTCACGCAATAAACTAATTTCATTAGTGACATTTCCTAAAATATTGTTCAAACATAAATATTTTTTAAAATTCAAATTTCCTCCAACAACAAATTAATGACACGGTAAATAGAATATTTTTAAACAATCAACGGCCATCTCAGAATGATGCTTAAGTTCGTTTATAGCTGCTATTAAAATGGTGTAAAATAGTTAACCTGAGTGCAAAACTTTTTCCGTCACTTTTCAGTCGTAGATAAGCAAATTTTTTTTTGTTTAATCTGTAAGTACTTTAGAAATATTTTGTATTATTAATAATACCAAGGAATTGCAGAGAAAAAATAGTTTTTTTTAAATTTATTAACATTACACATGAATAATTAAGAAATAATTTTTGAGTACTTTTATATTCGAATGCTTATTTCCTTTTCACTATTTGAATATTTTTACTTTCTCGTATATTCGCATACTTGGAACTTGAACACTTCGCACAACGAATAAATAGAGTTGCAAAATATTATTAGAAATGTTTCGAAGGGTTTGCCGGGCGAAAAACACCTCCCATCACATAAAAGGGCATTAAAAAAACTAACAAAAATATAAGCGTCTAAGAGATAGTTTAATGGAGAACGAAACTAAGTTTAGTCGTCGGTTGATAGATAATCGCTTTATATGAACTATACAAGTTTTCGTTTGCATTTTCCGAAACTGCTTTCCAAAAATATATTTTTAAAATTATCATAAAGCACAAATAACTATCTTTTTATTGATATTAATTTTATTTCTATATAATTTCTTCTTTATTTTTAATATTTTAAAATTTGATAGACTGTTAGTAGCAGTGTTTTTTATGTTATCCAATTCAGTCACTTAAATCAAAATATTCATTTTCTCTCTTTTTTTAAATGTTGAAATTACAATTAATATAGTGTTTCTTTGGTGAGAACTTCATAAATAATTTAGAAACTGTAATGGTTACTGTCTGAGCACTCAAAAACAATAAATCTCGGGGTAATTTTAATTTAAACATTTAATGAAAATAGACAGTTTTACATTACAAATAAACAAAAACAAACAATTAAACATTTACAGTTACAAATCATCTTAATGGGACAAGATAAATTTAGATGTTAACTAGGGGAAAGTCCAACTCGCTCTGGCGGAAGTTCTCTTTTAAGCCACCAGGAGGCTGCAAGGCGGGAATATAGCAGTCCCGCATTTACGGAATATATTATTCCACTACAAAACAATAATTTATAGCAGTCTGATTCAACTAAATTCACATCTTTCAACTTTTTATAATAAAAAGTTTAATTTAGAAAAATCTTTCATAGTTATAATTTAATAATAAACATTTCAAAATGGATAATCCGGGTGAACATTCTGGTCGCTGAAGGCGATTGTTTATATTTGTTAGGGGAGAATGAAATAAAAAGGAGAAGAATTGGCATGTATGAATGAATGAAAATAAAATGAGACAAGAAATGAAGACATCGCTTTAATGAAGAATATTTTCAGATTTATACGAATAAAATTTAACTTAATAATTACTATTCATAATAAGCAAATTAAAATATCTCAAATTCCTAATTGAGTAAATACAATTATTCTTCATTCATGATTTAGGATGTCTTCATATTATGCCGCCTCTTTCAAACTGTGGACACGAAACCTTTTGTGTTGACGCATTGCCTGTACAGCCGCATTCAGCAGGTAAAACCTTGTTATCTGAACATGATCGTCTGAATATATAGAAGTATATATCAACATTATAGCAATATAAATATTAAACAACAATGTATTAACATAATAAATTTAAATAAATTTTTTTATAAAAACAAAGTATATTCAAATAAAAGAAATCTAAACAAAAGAAACAAAAATAAATCACAACAGCAGATTTCAAGCTATCATGTGAGAACATAATTTTTTAAGCCATTTTTGTCTTAATTAATTTAGGTCGTCAACCAGATTAAATCGGTTTGAAACAATCCCGAAACTCCTTTATCAGTCTCCATCCCTCTATAGTAAATAAATATGATGATAATTTTTTTAAACTTTCATTTTTAATTTTTTTAGCTGGCAAACAAAGTTTTGGAGCTCGACCTATTTTGACACGAAATAACAGCTACGATGTTATAGTTCTACATCAACGTTTTAAAAATGCATCAGTTATAAAAAAAAGCATACGCAATAATAAAGCAATATTGATAAAAACAGGTCAATCTTTTAAAAACGCATCAGCTTTTAAGAAGCATACATAATAATGATACAATACTGGTAAAAGCAGGTTAAAAAATTCGGTACTTACGTATCAGACCGTCGGCACCAATGCTTTAGTAACTCATTGGCAACGGACTGAAATTTGGCGATAAATCGTCGACGCCGACGAAACCAACAAAATGGCGGACGACAGTTAAGGTTTGAACAGTTTTTTTAAATAATGGCGAGTTTTTTTTGCCATTATTTACGGTTTAGCTGCTCATTGGCGATAAGGATCGACATTCTAATACGTATGTCCAAAATTTCTTAATTTTAATAATTTCCAGTGGTCCATAACCTTTATTTCTTACCCGTAAATTTTGGAGACACCAAAACTTCCTTATCAAAATTACATCATGTTCTCACATGATAATAAAACGGGTATAAATTTATTTAAAATGAAAATTGGAAAGTACATTTCATGAATACACAGGCTTATAAACATGAAAATCAAAACTACAGGGAAATTGATTCGAATTACTAAAATTGCTCAATTATTCGAATGACTGATTGTGAAAGTTAAATTAACGAGTTCGGTTGAGAGTTTGAGTGGAATGATTGAGTATGTTATGAAATTATTCCAGTTACTCAATTTACAAGAGAGACTTTTCGTTCAGATTTAAAACATTCAGAGCAATTCAGGGATATAGAATTCATTTGGATAAATAAATTAATCTCTCAAGGAAATATCAATATGAGAATCCATTTATTCGGATAGACTAAATATAAATTAGAATTGAAATGAATCGGGTAATTATAATATGCAAGTGATAATATAAATATAATTAATAACTTAGAATTTTAATTCTAATAATAAAGGAATAGATATCTTACTTCTCTAAATAGGGTTCCGTAAAATCTCTTTTATGTATCGTCAGGTAAGAAGGACAAAAAGGTTGCGTAACATTCTGGGGCACATCTGCAACTTCTGTATTGTTTCTTTTAGGTAGGCAACTTGTTTTTTTCCACCAGTGCTTTAACTGATTATTTGTCATGTCTTCGCACAAAGTAAATTCGTTTGGATTTTCTGTTTTGGTATGATATGAAGATTTCTTTAAGTTACCTCCATCTTGTTCTGAACATCTTGAAGGGTACTTTTCAGAATTTTTGAAATTTGGTTCCTCGCCTATTATTTCGGTCGCTTCTGCAAAACGAACATGCTTGTTTCCATGAGAGTGGGTAAATTCTTGACTACGTTCTGTTTCTAAATGGTTTTGCTGCTCCTTTGGAGGATAGTAATCATATCCATCCCCACACGGATGATTCATTGTAATGCAGGTTGAGACCGGAGGATTAACTGAATGATTTATATTATCATAGCATGGTTGTCTCTTTGCAACATCTGGTTGACATCCCACAATTTTGCTTAAGTATTTATTTTCTTCACTTGCATTTGATATACCATAATCAAAATTATCGGAATATTCGCGGGCATTTTGTGATGGATGAGTTTCAGTAGCTTCATAACCTAACAAACCCATTTGATGATGTCCCTTTGTGGACCGATTAGGGATCATATTCTCATCATAATGGTGACCAGCATGTTCTTCTCTTTCAGATTTGGATGATTTGACATGGCACATTAATGGTGCTGAAAAGCAATGTTTTTCGCATTCAGGACCATGCAACTGTTTATTGTCATCACTAATTCGATAACAGGTGTCTTTATGTAGATGGTGCTCTGGGAAAGGTACCGGTTCCTTACTTATCACTGTTGTCTTCAGAATAATAGGTTTATCGCACACTTCATGAACTTGAGCAGGGCCTTTTGTAGTTTTTCTCCACGTTTTGAAAGCTTCAGAAAGCTCTTGACAGCGGTCTCTGAAATTCATTAGACATTTTTTAAGCAATTATTGAATAAGAAGTTCGATCTTATTATATAGAATAATATCACACATATCGTATAGAGTTTTAGTTTCTTGTGGAGAATCGTAATTGTAATGTACTAAAAATAGATAGAAATATTACAGTTTATCATTATGATTATATAATTGGCAAAAGCATTAATTTATTTAATTAATATTAATGTAGGTAAGTTTAGAACAAAGAATCCTATTTAACAATATATCTTCAAACTATGGAGTGAATTGAGGCATTTCTGAATCACTGGAGATTGAATTTTTAATTCAATTAATTAGTCATAGTAATTATTATTAATTACCATGACCAAAATGCAATGATTTTTAAGCAAAGAATAATTTACTTAGCCGATATGGATTAATAGAAATATATTGTTACAAGCGGCCGAGCACTGCAGAATTACGCTTAAGGAGACGACGTTGGCGACTGTTGTGAAAAAGCTTGGCCCCAGCCGTGTTGATTTGGCGAAAAGAATAGTCTGGTAGCCGCTGGATTGCTCGCGGTGTTTCGCGTGCTTTTGGGCCCTCACTCGCTTAACTTTATTAGGGACGAGTTGCCGTAAGTTGGCACTTTCCTCTCGGAAGAGAAGTATCTGATTGGACTAGCGGATTACTTTTCTCGCTGGTTATAAGCGAGTTGTGTTTATGTTTGCTGTTAACGTTGTATTACTGAGCTAGCTGTGAAAAACGTACTGTGCTATACGATATCTGTTTTGCAGTCTGTTTTTATTGTGCGTAAGGCTTGCATTTACGCTGTAAGTGACTGCTGACTGCTGGTGTGTTTTTATATGAAGTTTTACTTTATTAAGTCATCCTGTAAATAACTGTAAATAAATTTGCTTCTGCTGTCCTCAAATAAAGTCCATTCAATCCGAACCAGATACGCTAAAAACGTAACAATATAAAAAAAAATTTAACTGTAGTAAAATGTATTGAAAGTGGCGATAGTTTTCAAACTATATTGACAAAGGAGTTATCTTGTTTTAGAAACATAATTTTTATTTATGAGCGTTGCAATGATAAAAAAATACTTTTGTTGTATGAGCTTTATTGTTGCCATATTACTTAGAATAATTTAAAAAAAAAATAAAAGAAATACATAAGTGATTGCCTAATATAAATAGGTGAGTCACCTAAAATCATCATTACGAGGTTATTTGGAATTCTATGTCGAATTTTCTTTCACTGAATTTATTTTGTTTTGCATTATCCCTATTATTCCTATGATACTTCGAAATTAACTATCTCAGAATAGTGGAATGTCTTGGTTCTCCAACCAAAAAATAATTATTATTGATTAAAAACCCTCAGGAATTAGAACTTGAGAATGGAGATGATATTTCCCAGTCATATCCAAGCATTTTGGGCGTAAGGTACATTTTAGTTGGATGGACATTTAGGTCGTTTCAGCATTAATAGAGTTAAGAAACGTAAATAGTTCTGATAAATTATAGTATGTAGTGAAACATCAGTTTTATATTGTGATAAGGGGGCATTTTTAAACAGGTAATTACTATTATTTTTATGACATAAATAATATATATAGGATTTTAGTTAATGGATATATAAATTGAAATTGAATTATTATCTTTATATAAACTTTTTATCTGTATTTTATTTTTGGAGCAAACAAAATAGTTATTTAATTTTCTTTAAAAGAACTTACTTTTTTTCTTTGGGCGCCAAATACACCGGTTTTCTGCATTCTTTTGTAACAACTTGAGGAGTGAAATCGCTTTGATAAGTCGATTTGTTGAAACTCGGGACATCTATGGCCTTCCAACGATCTTTCAAAATCGGGTGCCAAGGTGGCATCTCTCTACAGAATCGATATTATTCGTCAATATTTTCAGCAAATTTTTAACCCTTTTTTTCATAAAGTAAAGTTAAACTTTTAAGAATATTTATATTAAATCTCTAACTTTTAATATGATTACAACTTTGAGACTCCAGAATAATAAAACATTTTATCCTTTTCCAATATAAAAGAAATCTCCTTATCAAAATCACAATAACTGCATTTATTTTAAAGAAACCGATATTCAAAAGAGCGCCATGCTAAACTGATAACTATGCGAATGATTCCCAAAATGAAAAAAAAACAACTTTTGGCTCTTCTTTCCTTGAAGGTTCTAACGTTTTTATTATATGGCTGAAAAATTACAAAAATTTGCTGGCAGTTATTGTATTTTGCTTGAGCAGTCTTTTTAATATTATAAGAGTTAAAATTTTTATAAAGCACTTTATTTGTCTTGCTTTAAATTTTGTTGATAAAAAAATCTCATTCACCGAAGGAAGATAGTGCATTTATGGTACATCTTATTACATGGAATACCTTATTCATAACGTTATGAATAGTGATATTAATAAAATGTACCGAAATAGGATTAAAGATTTAGGCATTCATTAAATGCTCTCTATTCGATTAACAGAAACATTTTTAACAAGCTACGTAAAGACATTACATCCATTTTTTTTCATATTTTGATTTTAATATATAGAGAGGGATACTAAAAATAAAAATTACATTTATAAGTTTCATTTTAATTAAATATAGAGGTAAACGCTATATTGATAGAACAAAGATAAAAAGAATCATTCTTGTAAAAGTATGATATCGGAAATACAAAAGGCTTCTTATCTGTAGTAAATGTCATTAAATTAAATACAAAAATAGTGTATTTGACTATTAGAACAACACAAGGTAAATAGATTATAAATTTTGCTCTGCCAAAAATTGCATGAGTTAGATTCGGATGAGCAATTCGCCCATCAAGCAATTGGTATAGTTACTTGAACGACACTCACTCGCCAATGAATTAGAAACCTTTGAGAATTTGCATTTGAATGCGTGCAAGGGAGGAGGTTTGCAATTTTTTTGTTGTGACGTGGATTACACGTGGTTAGAATGCTAGTATAAGTAAGGTATAAGAGTCCTTTACGTGATGAATGAAGTAAAATAGGAAAAACGAAAGATCCTTCCTCATTTAAAAAAGGGCTCATTTCTGGTGCCCATTTAGCAGGTGCCTTGATTTCGAAGATGGCAAATCTCACTGGGTTCTCAAAAGCAGCCATTTCAAATGTTTTCAAAAGTTGTAATCATAACCCACAGTCCTTCTCTAGAAGACGTAACTCGGTTCGAGCACAGCTTTCCAAGAGCGTGATCGCCTTTGTCTCTAACGAATTGTACGGCAGAACAAGGGAGCCATGCGATACCTAGATATACTAGCAGATCAAGTGCATCCTATAATGTTGCATTTTTATCCTGATGGTGATGGATACTTCATGGTCGATAATGCAACTATACATCGCGCCAGAAGTGTTCAAAATTGGTTCTCTCAGCAACAGTCTGACTTCCAATACCTTCCGTGGCCACCGCATAGTCCGGATTTGAGCCCCATAAAAAATGTATGGGATATGGTGGTAAGACGCATTTGGCAGTACTCTCCTCTTCCATCTCATTTACAAGATCTAAAAAGCTTCATAGTCAATTCATTGCATTCTCTGGATGTAAATGCACTCCAGAAGCTTGTAGATTCGATGCCCAAATGAATCAGAGCAGTTATCCGTGCAAAAGGTGGTCCAATAAAATAATGATCTTGGGTTTCTAATTC
Organism: Argiope argentata; assembly: GCA_026289955.1. Classification (NCBI taxonomy): domain Eukaryota; kingdom Metazoa; phylum Arthropoda; class Arachnida; order Araneae; family Araneidae; genus Argiope; species Argiope argentata. The sequence continues at coordinate 661,496 of JAOUZG010010699.1, read as the reverse complement.
ATTGGCCAGTGACTGTATAAAGGGTTATATAAATATTGGAACTAGTAAGGGTAATGGTATTTGCTTCTGCCCTAGCTCCCGTTACCTTATCTTAATATAAAGTGCAATCTGCCATACTATTTTCAGAGAACTGGTTTGTTTTACTAACGAAATTGATGCTATAGATTTTATTATTTAATTAAATAATAAATAGTTTTTTTTATTTAATTCACTAATAAAGAATACTTTGCAGAATTCTCTCTTTACCTTGTTTCTCAAATGTTCTACTAAAAATTGGCCTATTTTTATTCCTTCTTTAGTACCCCACATTCATGTTGTACAACATTGTATGCTGTTAAACAATATTCAAATTATTGTATAACATTGCTTAAAATTAAATAATATTATTTAATGTCAGAATATATTGTATAATATTGTGAAATGAAATGTGGTAACTGGGTCGTCTACATTTGAGGACAGCAGTTCTGTTTATCGGACATTTTGTTCGCGATTTCCCACTTTTTATAATTTCAACAACAGTATTTGTAAAGCATATCCAAGCTCTCATTATTCTGAAAAGAATACATGATTGAAAACTTAATACATAGGCAAAAATATAATAAAATTGGTAAATAGATGTAATTTTAGAAATAGAGGGCTTCCAATATCCATAAATGTTTCCTTTGTGACTTCATGAATTGTAGATTCGTGTCCTGTTTTCAAACTTTATTACATTTACGCAAAACAGCTCTCTTCATATTATTGTCTAAATACATTATTTTAAAATGGTAATACTATTGATATTATCCATCATGAGGAATTGGGACAATGAATTCACAAGTCATGAACACCGAAGTAATTTTATTTACATAAAAGGGGAAAATAATTTTGGTGATTTATTTTAAATGGACTTTGACTTATCTTAAATGGACTTTAATTATCTATATTTATATATAGATAATTAAAGCTCGGGTCATCATTTTATCTGTGATTGTTCATTTACAAAATATTCTAGAGTTAAAAACAACTGAAAAATAAATTTAAATAAAGGGCATAAAAATTGAAATTCGCTATTTCAAATTTCATGTTATCATGTGAGAATATTATTATTATTGAATCATTGTTTGTCTTAGTTAATTTAAGTTAAACTATCTTGTGAGTATCAGAATACGCATTCGTCGATACATCGAGAATCGAGTACATGGTAGACATTCGTGCCAAATTCTAACTTTTTGCTGGTGATAAGTTGCCCAATGGGAAACCATCTTTACCATTTTATATTAATTCTAAAAGCGAAAAATTGATGTCCTAAAAGTGGTAAATATTCAATTTTCTACCCGTTCATTGTGTGGCTTCAAAAACCTTAAACCAATACAACACCCTGTTCTCACATGATAAAAAAATTTTAAATATAAAGAAATGCAACAACTTTGCATTTGACTTAAACTTTTATATTACATATTAAATATTAATTTTTAAAAGATTTTTTGGCGATAATTTGCCAAATGTGACAAACTCCTCATTATTTTCTAACAGCCCTCAAAGCAAAAAATTACTGCCTTAAAAGCGATAAATCGCCATTTTGTTGTCTAAGCTTATTATCATGTGAGAACATGATAATAAATTTAAAATTATTGGGTAATAGTTCTTTTGCTCTAACTATTTAAATAAAAAATAAAAAAAAATTATTACTTTACTGGTACTGGCTTCGGCCGAAAATCTTGCTGATGTATCGACACCCCCTCAAATTTAGGGGATGGTATTTCGTAAAGTAAAACTGGCCCTCCAAAATTCTGGCACGATTTTGGAAATGGTTGGCAAGGCGGGTCTTTGCAGCAAGCACAGATTCCAACGGCAGGCTGTTGATTTTTAGTAGCATAATTTTTATCGCCATCGACTAATTCTTTAAAGAAATGAGCATCTGTAAAACAAAGAAAATAGTAATCTTTGAAATCTTAAAATTCTTATGGTAGAAAATTATTCAAATGTGTCTAATTTATTATTTAAATAATAAAATACTCCTTATTTTGAGCTCACATATTTTTGCCTTATTTAGCTACAAAATGGCTCTCTACTATAAGATTAGCTACTTAACTATTTAATTTTTTAAATTATACTCAATCACAAGGTCTATTTTTAAAGTTGAGATTGATATAAAAAGTATTGGCATACCAACGATTATTGAATTCAAGAGCAATGTAAAATTGTTTGAAATATTTTAAATACATATTTCTAATATATATTATATTATTTTATAAATATCAGATAAAAGAAAATGTGTCTTTTTGAAAAGTAACAAAATTTAAATCCAAACTGGAAATAAAGATTACTAAAAGAAAAAGGTAATTTTACTAAAAGCAAGAGACTCATTCTAAAATTTTAAATTCAAATAGGAATTATTGTATTATTAGCATTATCTCACTGAGTAATTATATATATATATATAAAGATCTTGAAATCGCCAATTCAATTTAATTACTTTTGGATCCTATAAAATTATTTCCTCTTGAAAACGGGCCTATTCCTTACATAAATACTTATTAGGTCATCCGTTTACTAATGGCAGAGATTTAGATTAGACAAAATATTTCCGGTTATTGATCCGTGCGATTTCTTCGTTTGAAATCCTCGAAAAAATTCAATGATGTTCTCAAAAAGAACGTTTTTAAATCATAGATATGCATTCATTTTTAGCAATGTTTCAGAATTAACAGCAAATTTATTTGAGCCATGCTTTTAATAGGGACTAGAACAACTCCGATTTCAGCTATTTTCCATGAATTGTCTGCTTCTGAAAATCGGCTCCTAATATTTCAACGACATTATGAACTAACATAAGGTGTAGCATAAAAAAAATTCCTTTCCTCAATATTTAAAGTTAGAGTTAGTCCTATCAAAAGCAAAACTGCTTTAATTTGCTTGTAGTCCTGGTTGACTAACATAATTTGTATTTTAGTCTACTCTCTTTCCATGAACTTACGCTTTTTATCTGTAAGTGGACTTCCATTTCCGCCACTACAGCATCCTTTACAATTCAGTGAGTCATATACATGACAATTGATTCCATCTGTATATTGATAATTGATTTTACAATCCATCAAGTCATCTGAAAGTGTAAATAATAAATTAACATTTTTAATTCGATTAAATAAAAATAAATATTTCATAAATATCTACTATTAGTTTGACAAACATATCTAAAACAATTTTTCATTATACTTCAAAATAGGGTACTTATGTATTAGACCGTCTTCGCCAACGATCATCAATGGTTTAGTAACTCATTGGCGACGGATTTAAATTTGGAGACAGAGATCAGCGGATTACACTATTGCCGGATTGCCATAATGGGCGGTTTAGCAACTCCTTGGCAACGGCTTCAAATTTGGCGATAAAGTTGAACGATGTAATACGTAAGTACCCAAAATAGTCTCGAAAGGGTAAATTTTGGCTACTTGACTCTAACTGCTGCTTTCATGAAAAATAAGCCGAATGGTTACTTAGTTATTAATGCCACCGCAGCTGTAGATTTGGCGATTTTTAAGGGCCATCAGTCTGCCCCTTATTTTTTTCAAAACGTGTGCCAAATTTATCGAAATAGCAAAGTATCATAAAGCCCTAGGCAATATTCCCTCTAATCTTTACTTCACCTCAAGCCTTAAAAAGCTTCAGATTTGGCGGCCAATCTACACTTACATCTTAGCGCAACTTTGGTTGCGGTGACGTTAATACGGGAGTACCGCCAAATGCAATCAATTATAAGTATTGTGAAAGCATGAATTAGTTTTTAAAATTCCTATTAACGATTGATATTCGTCTGGGCGAAGAAAACGTGTATTATTATGAAATGTAGCCACTTTGGTTTTATATCAAATCTATTCTAAAATTTGGCAAGAGTATCGTACTTTCTAGTCTAATTTTTTTCTTGCTTCTAATGACATTAAAACAGTAAGCAGCATTGGATCTGTACTTACATTTATTTCTAAATAGTACATGAATTCTGCATTTTGCATTTTAAAATAGGTGCGACAGGAAAGAGTATCATCCCCTTTCCTCCAAGGATAATTAGCGCCAAGTATGGCAACCCGATGTTGTCGTTGGGAGACATCTTCCTCCGGGAGATCAGACGCAAATTGGCGATTTTGAAAAATACGCCAAAGGGTGATGTTCCCTACGGATCAACCTTAAAATACAAGTTTTATTTGGTACTTACATATTATATTGTCTTCACCTACGATCGCCAATCGTTTAGAAACTCATTGGCGATGGATTTAAATTTGGCGATAAAGATAAACGGATTACACTATTGCCGGATTGCCATAATTGATGGTATAGCAACTCATTGGCGACGACTTCAAATTTGGTGATAAAATTGAATGGTATAATACATAAGTACCGTATATTATTTTTGGATCATCAAATGCGCCAACCAGGGAAAAGGTAGTAGGAACACAACACTGGAGTTTATTAACAGCAGCATTTCAGGAAAAATTATTATTACATGATTGTATCACATGGCTTTGATATAAGCCATCATAAACTTATCAAAAACTATTAAAGCTTTTTAAGAAGCTCTAAATACGCTCTAAAATTATCCAAATAAAAAAATGGCATTATGTATTTGCCTATTAGTTATTAAGTTTTTCAGTGTTTAAAGAAATTACTTATAAGAACCCGTCCTTCAATATTCATTTCTTTATAAATACTAACTATTTCTTAAAATCATGTACCTTTAAAATTGATGATAATAATTTTTCAATCCCTTACCTTAAGAATCTTGCTTCAAATCCTTGAAAAGTTAACTCTATCTATTATTGTTTATATAATTAAAATATACAAGTTTGTTCAATATACTACTAAATAAATCATTCCAAAAAATATTTGATGTCTACCTTGACTTTCGACAAACTTAAACCTTTAATGTTCAGACTGACTCTACTAGCACGATCCACCATCTTATCGTAATTTATCACTAGCAATAATTGCACAAGGGGAAAAATTTCTTTTGCAAAATTCTATATCCAAATTGAAGGAAGTAACAATAAACTTCCGGTGCAACAAATGCCGAATATAAATCTTAAATCTTTCGACTTTTCCTTTAATAGTTTTAATGTCTATTAGTAATATTTTTTCTTATTCAAAGTCTTAAAAATTATGAATCATCGTCCACAACACAAAAGCTAATATATTAAAAATTAATTGAAATTAAAATCGATAAAAAAAATTTGGTCTATGAATGCTTATTCGGCAATAGTATTTTTCTTTATCTCATTGGATATTTGATATTTGCATATTGTATGATGCGTGTGAATTGACTAATAGAGATTAAATATAATTTTAATATATATAATTTTGAAATGAAGGGGACTTTATAAGACATTTTTTAAATATTTGTACTTAACTTCTTAAAAAATAAATTATATTTTTGATTAGAAATTACTGAAGTGATTACTATTCAATATATTAATCAATAATGTTACACTGAAACAAAAATTTCCCTTGTGGCCTCGTTTATAAACTGTTCGCAGCATTTTTAACGAGTTAGGAAAAGTAAAAGACGAATAAAACGTATGTTCCAAAGAAAATGGAAAATAAAAAAAAAATCTAAAATATTAAATAAATGAAACTTTCTTGTTTCACCCAGCACATCTTTCTATTCATTCGAAATTCCTTCAGACCTGTAGAACATAATTCACTTTAATACTTTAAAAACTTAATGGATTTAAAAATAAACAAATCTTTATGACCATTTTATTTATACGAAGTTACAGTATTACTATTTTTTTAAACTTATCCAAGACAAAGAAAAGTATTGTTTGGAATCTGTAATATTGCTTCCCTTCGCAGTTCATCTTATGTCAAGGAAGAGAGTTTTACAGATATCTGTAACGGACGCTGATTGGATGTCGAGTTAATTACATCAGGCCTCGGTAACAAACTTAATCCTCTATTCAGTGGCAAATGCGATGACTTTGGCGAAAAGAATGAAAGATTTCGAATTTGCAAGAATTTTACCAGTATCTTTATTAAAAGTGAAAATACGGGATCCTTATACATCACTCGATGCCATATCGTTGGAGATAAAGAAGCGGAACGTATATTGAAAATAAATCAGGTGAATTCTCATTTGGAAATCCGATTTCCAACGAGTTATCAGGAGGCACTTTCTCGCCATTTAATAAAAATTCACATCTTACGAATTTTTATTTAATTTTCTGATATATTGGCATTGCGGACTTATTCCTGATGAGTTTAGTTTTATGTGTTTTCTACATTCTTTAGAAATATACTTTTGAATGTCTTTAACGCCATATGCTCATCGAATGAGCTAACCGAACAATTTCAAATCGTCAAGAGTTATGGTGAGCGTGTGAGTACGTTGATGAGTCTAGTGAGTCTGACGGCTTTTGCTGCTGGTAGATTGCACCATAATAGATTAGTAGAATATGTTATCAAGATCACCAATGCGGCAAGTGAAGGTCAAGTACGAACCCGTGACGCTAGGGCCAGTAGCTGAGTAATGTAACCACAATACTAATACTTCAGTATCGAAGATGTTATCTGGCTTACGAAGCTAGCGCCGCAAAACAAATCGGAAAAATATAATAGTTTTATTTGTTCTTTCATTTCGCATACAGATGATCGATGACTAAAAAATTCATTCGGCATAGGCATAGAGATATTGACACATGGTCTTTATGCCAAAATTGAAATTTTATATCGAATTCTTGATCTAATCATTGGAATCGGAAAAAAAAGGCTTTCAAACGCATGTTCAATTTTTACTTTATTAAATTATGATATGCAAATGCGTCGTTAACTGAAGAAGTCGTGGCGATTCAACTCACACTTGCAGATTGGCATGACCTTGGATGGTTTACCATATCTCTGTATATACATGGTGGTCGAAGAAAAAAAGACCTATATAAGAAGCCTCATCCCTTTATACGCTCAACCAATCGAACCAAAATTTCAGACATGGTTGTTTGAAATTATGCGCTGGATATTGTAATGATTCTAAACAACTCAAATCTCACGGACACGGTTACAGTGAGCGAATTTTGAAATTTTGAATGGCAACACACATATTTTCCTTGCGAAAAGTGATCACCGTATTAAATTGATTGACCGTATTAAAAACCACAAATGGCGTTAGAACGATTAGCGTGTGACGAAAATTGCCGGCGTAAAGCATTTGCAAGGAAGAGCATTATAAAAGATTAATGGCAACACAGAGAGTAATAAGAAAAAAAGTTTTTATTGGAATGGAAAGTTATAATTGCCGGGGATTTCATCTTCTCAAATGGCAACACATTGAATTCGAGAGATCTTAATTAAATAGAAAAAATGGAAATTAGGAAAGAAAATAATATTTTAGAATGACTTTGATATGGTTCTGACTAAACTAAAATTTAGTAAATAATTTAGGATTTAATTTAAATTTTAAGTTTATATATATAAGTAAGCTTCTTTCATGCCTTAAATCAAAATCTTGATAAAAATCCAATTACAATATTGGTGTCAAAAACACCGAACACAGTTCTTTTTCCCGCTATTTTTTTTTCTTTCTTTCTGAATTACCGTTTTTCTATAACGTATGGCTAGAAAAGTCGATACTAAATAGCAATCAATTTACGGAGAAATTTCAAATTTAAATACAAATTGAGTTTATATAATGCTACTTGAATTTATATAATACTGATACTAAATACAAAACTACATCAACCTAGAACATCTCATTTTCGAATTACAATATTCGCATGGATTAGATATACTATATTTCCAGCTTATTGATTTAATCTAAAAATTCAGACCGTAATTTGTCTTAAGAAGGAACAAATTTCAATTACCTAAAAACTTTAATTTATCTTGTTCAAAGAAAAAAAACTTTTCATCTTAATAAATTGATTCAAAATCTATTTCCGAGTTTTGGAAAGTTTAAAATGTGAAGATTTACGAAATCTCTCTTAATCATAATAACATTTTCAATACTTTTTATAGTAGTTTAATACAATAAAGTAAAATTAAATTAACGATAAAAGCTTTTTCATACGATGTCATAAAAAATGTCAACATTCCAAAACTAATTAAATAAAGGTTTCCACAATCTAAGGAGTTAATACTGGCATAAGGAGAAAAAAAGATCAAAGCCTCAAATAGAAATATGGCGTTTTATTTTATTCAACACTTTTTCTATCGATTTGGCAAGAAACTATCAAAACTAATATCGCCACGTCGTGTCTTTTGAACCATTTAGCTCACCCAATTGGATGAAAACATCGCCAAATCTTTATTTCCCAGTTAAAGGACAGAAGGATATCAGGTCACGAATGGAGATAAACCCACAAACAGTGACAAAACGAAGCACAAAACCGAACAGTAATGAAAGCGAAAAGGAAAAAAAACCGCATCATCTAAAGTAAATAATCGCACCCCGACGAATGTCAGATAAACAATCAGATTCCAGCCCGCAAAATGGAATGCAGGCTAGGGGGGGGGGGAAGAAGGTGACGGGTAGAGACTTCAATACAGATCATTCCTTTGGTCAGAAAGGGAAAGTGTCAAAGAGACGACCGGCCACAAGAGAATGATTCATGGTAGCAAAGTCGGACCATCACTGTACAAATAGTGGGCGGCAAGCAGAAAGGCACCGGGTGAAAGGCATAACAGATGATTATTTTGTGGCTAATTCGTTAAAGCGATAACGCAGACTGTTGCTGCAAAATTGGAGCGCCGCCGTTTAAACACTCTCCTAATCAGATTGCAAGTATTTAATTTGTTTGTTTAACAATGACGGAGTGTTGTGTTTCATCCGCTAAAAGCCCGTTTGATATCAGCGGAAAATTAACAGGGGGATTGTTTAGCAAGGATGCTGAGTTATTTAAAATAAATATTTTGAAACTAGTTTCCTGAACCATAAAAGGGGGGATTACAACCACAATTTAATTATTAAGAGTGAGACACATATTTAAGGAACTAGAATGTTCAAAATCCCTTTTCAAACTTATTTTATTAATCAGAAATTCAGATTGATCGTTCCAATTTCACGCCTTATTGATTTGTCTAAATGGCCTTTACAGAACAGAACGCCGTCTCATACCCCCGTATCTGTGACCATTTTGGTCACTTCATGGTTTAGTGGGCATGCTACGAGAATTTCATTTTAAGTAATAAAAAAATATTTAGAGTAAGAAAAAATAAAAACAAAACTATTTACAGAATTTACAAGAATATGAGATAAGATAATGAGATGAGCCGTTTACAGAGATTTTTGGCTTTGAAAAATGGTTTGACACTATTATAGGCCGAAATATAACATGTGTTATGATATACATATATTCTGTGTTCATTTAACTTTATGACACACTAGGTGACGTTGCAGGTATTAAAATGAGAAAGAAAATAATTTGGCTAGTTGGAACGAAGTGAAACTCTGTTTCATTAAAGTGTATAATAGGATACTGCTTGTTTTTATCCTCAGTCTTTGTGCGTATGAGATTTTTTGAAGACTAGGGAGATGAAAAAATATTTCTATTTTGGCTTATAAATTTAATTGTCATGGATTTTTTGGCTGTATAAACGGTTGCTGCCGACGCTTTTCAGTCATTCCAGTTCCTGGCTTGGTGATGGTTTCTTCATATGCCAAGAGATTGCGAGGATACATTCCGTGGTATAATGAAGTGCCGTGCCAGTCCCACCACAACTGCACTGACCACTCTCAGAAAGGTTTAACCTTTTAAAGTAGGAAGAAAAAGGTTCATGTTCTGTGAAAATAATTCCCTCTTTGATCTAGTTAGTAGGATGAAGGTTGACTGAAGGGAGAATGTTAAAAACTTTCCTGTCTGTGTCACCATTGCTCCAATATCATTCCCATTCCTCAAGCATGTCTTTCCGGATGAGGGCTTTTATATGTGTTTTTGGAAGTTTTGTTTGTATATAATATTGCCCATTTCGCGTTGCGTCCTCTGCTAGTTGGTCTGCTTTTTCACAGAAAGCTATTCTAATTATGGAGAAATGAAGTTCTTGCACCATTATATTCTAAATATTATATGAATAGTTCCTTAATTCTTTTATGTAATATAAGACATTATGTCCTGAAAAAAGTCCCTTCTTACATTCCAAGGAGAGTTAATTTTGAGATCTGATTCTATGCCCGACTCCTCATATCAAGATGCATGCGAAACTTGAAGATATAGTTCCTAGTGTCGAATTTTCAATTAAGGTATGATCTATCTAAATGTTAAAAAATTACATATAATCAATTTCCAGGTATGTTATCAATGTTTGAAATTATTATTGTTGATGGTGATTTCGTGTCCTCATCATTAAGAAGGTCATTTATGTTTTCTATGATTTCAGTTAACTACTCTAATGCCAGGTTTACACTCGCTCAGTAACAGGACGGCGAGTAGGCAGCGCTTACGTTGTTGTTGTTTTTGTTACTAATGGCACTTGCCATGGACAATCCCCGCCCTAATACAGCAGCAGATTTAAGCCGAAAAGAGCGTCTCTTGTTTTTGAAGCAGCACCAACCAGGGCCAAGAGTACGACTTAGCTACACACTCACCACATTTGTTTGCACAATCCCTTTCACACATCTCACAGATAGCACACAGAAGAAAAACCATTCCCAAACCATGACTCGAACCCGGGACTCCCAGAACACGAGGAAGACACGCTACCTCTGTGCCAGAAAGCCGGCAGCGCTTATGTAGAAAAACTAAAAAATTCTGTTCGGTCCAATGGCAACTAATTGTCCAAACATGACAATTGCAAGCCGCTGTACTGGAGATTTTTTCATGTTGCGCAAGCGTTTGTAAAATTTGGCAAGTTTCTTGGGAAGGGGGGGGGATTGGTGGCTTATTAGATTCATTCACCCATTTTTTGCTCTTTCTGATGCAAGACTGTGTACTAATTGCCATTGTTTTAATTGCCATTTCTTTTCTACAATTTTTCAAATTTAGGTATGTTGATAAGTTTTTTTTAAAAAAAATTTACCCTTTTTCTTTGTGTAAATGCCCATAATTTTAATACGATACGCAGTGAAAAAAAATATACAAGTACGCCAAGATGGCAATTTATAGCCAAGCATGCAATGTTTGAATCTATCATGAAATTATATCAAACATAAATATGCCCCTTTCTACGCATGCGCTGCCTACTTTCTATCTTATAATTGGCCAAGTGTAAACTCGGCATTAGTGAGTATGCCTGCAAATTGTCATTTTAGCCTTCACTAACTATTATTTGTACGCCAATGATAAATTTGTAGTATAAGATACCGAAACTATCAGAGTTTTGGGTTAAAGTGGTCATTAGTGTGCCCCCGAGTTTGTCGCCAATATGGCAACCCAACACAAAGCTTTTGTAGTAACCCTAATGATGTTTTGTTTACTTCTTCCTACAATGGTTGAGTTGTACATGATTCTCAACTCTTTTAAATAAATTTCCCATGAATAAAATTTCCTATTAAATCCATTCTTTTTGCATCTTTGTCTTTCTCAATTATTTATTATTTACTGTTCCTGTTATCCACATAGTCCTTATGTTCAATGTGCTAGCGAAACTACCAGTTCCCCGCTCCCGTAGCTAGCGAAGCCGTAGGGGAAAAGATCATAATTATATTGTAAAAAGTGGTAACCGTAACTATCCCATAGAAGTGTTTGTTTGTCCGCCATCTTTATTGGCGACTTGGCATCCTTGGAGCGGCAAGGGGCACACTAAACGTAACTTTTACCTAGTTTTGTATGTCAAACTTTATTTAAAATGATAAAATCTGTTGGAGCTGTGAAATATTTTATATTTATAACTATTTGATCAGAGTTCTATGCCAAATAACTGGAATTTTTTCCGCCAAATGAAAATTTGTGTGTAGCGACATGATAATATGGTGAAAGAAAACAACCAGCCTTTTCATGAAATGCAAATAATGGCGGATTCCGAAATGATTCTATTGGAACAGTGGGTATCACAGCAAAGACAATCAATATGCCCAATGACTGCCTTTTATGCAAGCGGCAAATCAGACCAAATACTTATAAACCACACGATTTGATTACTTATTTTTATCAATTAGTGTTCCGGCTCTGTTGTTTGTAATAATTTCGCTGAACGCTTGATGTTTTGGTTTCTGACTGTTAAAGTTATTCAGTACAAGACCTGAATCCAATAAAAGACAATATAAAAATGTTGGCTTGAAATGCAACATTTTAAATTTCTTCGTTGATATGTCTATCTGAATTTCTACTAAACTGATTTCAATTTTTATCTAAGAACTTCAGAATTATTTTGCACTTCGATATTTTTCTATTTAACTGGAACATTTCACCTAGATTCATACTTGGATTCCTTGGCGAATGTTAGGAATTAGGTAAGTAAATTGAATTTGGATTGATAGAAATTTCATTTTGAATTAAAATTATATTAGTATCAATGTCAAATTTTAGTATTATTAATATTTGCTTATTGAAGTCCTTATTTTATAACATTTAGATATATACTTGGGAAATAATAATTACAGATTAGTTATGTACAGTTGAAAATAATACAGGTATTGTTGTTCAGTTAATTCTAAATTTCAAATATTTCTCGTTTATTTGAAAGTTTCGCCTGTTTCGGAAACTTAATTTTGCATTTTGTGAAGCTTACTCACAGTAAAAACTTGAGTCCAGAAACCAATCGTTGGTAATTCCAATATTCTGAATAATGGTATTGAAAGTTTCTTGTTGAATCTTTATTTATTATTTCGGAGAATTAAATGCTGAGGTTTCGAATCCTTTGTTTTTTAACCATTTGTGCTCGAAAGGTGCATCATTTTGAAGTTTTATTATGATATTGTTTTGGGAATGAGGTTTGTGGCGTCAACAAAAATCCGTAGGCGAAAATTTAAAATTTTATTATCTGCGCGAACATCTCAAAAAAATCAGCTTTTAATAACGCGATGCCATCACATTTACAAAAGCTCTGATTTTTTTTAAAAAAATAAGTTAAAGACTACAGCAAATAAAATGTAGATAAATGTCATTTTGAGCGCTTGATTATACGAGATGAAATAAATATGAAATGCGATATATTTTTTAAACAATCAATGCGATACAAAGTTTTTTTTGGGTTGTTTGCAATACTAAAGTGACTCATTCAGTGAAACGATTAAAATGAATAAAATGATAATTTAACTTTCACGCGCACGTGACGCTTGGCCGTTCAAGAAATTGTGTTCTGACATGATACATCGAATTTGAATAGCAGATTTCATTTTAATATTTATTTTGTTTTGTATTTTGTTTGTTAAAAATACGTACAGAATGGTAAAAAAATGTAAATTTATTTTTCGGGGAAATTCTGCTTGAAACAATTATATACTTTCCAGAACAATAAACACTTATGTTAGGCGAATGATTTTGCATCGAATTACTTTTTCGAGTGCAAAGGGTTAAGTTGTATGTGTTATTTAAGAATGGAAAAATTTGACTATGAATAATTTTAATTTTTTTGATTTGTAACGCCATCTGCGAATATTTAAATAATCTTAATAAATGCAGATATGATATAAATGTTTTGGTTATTTTGACAGGAAAGATTCTTGAATTCGTGTCCTAACAATTTGTAAATTATTATGGTATCATTATGAATTTCCCAAAAATTTAAATTGGGATCAAAAATTCTCGGAAACAATTTAATATTTATATGCTTACTATAATTAAATTAATAATAATTAAACATAAGTGCCAATGATTTTTGTATAATTTCGATTTTCCTGATATAAATTACTCCCATCATAAAAGATAATATTAGGCTATAATATGAATTACGGAGAAATTGATCAGAAACTTTTTTGTGAATTTAAGAGGTTAGAAGGCATATTATAACACAGTTATCGCAATTTCCATATATTATTCGATCGTGTATCATTTGATCCTAAGTAAAGGTAAAATTTGTTAAACATCCATTTCGATATATTAACAGAATTGATGTGAAAATTTGTAAAGATGCAAAATCAAATAGTTATCATTAAAACAGTATTTTTTAAAATTATTGCCTGTTAGAAAGGGAATTTATTTTCGTACTGTACTGCAAAAGGTACTTACGTGTTATGCCGTCTAACTTTATCGCCAAATTTGAAGTCACAGCTAATGAGTTGCTAAACCGCCAATTACAGCAATCTGGCAATGATATAATCCGTTGATCTTTATCCCCAAATTTAAATCCATCGCCAAAAAGTTATTAAACCGTTGGCGAAGACGGTATAATACGTACCCTGCAAAATTTAGTTAATTATAAAAAATACTACTGTTATTAATATTAGTGCATTCTAGTAAAAGAACTTTTCGTATGGTTTTGACAACTTACAAAATTTAGCAATAGGTATGATACATTTTTGTGAAGATAGGTTCTTGTACCAGTAAACCTCATAAACTTAAAACCTGAATCTTATAAAATTGGTCATGTTTTCATCTACAATAACCAAGCATTTTTTTCTATTGGGATTTTAAGAAATTTACATATTTATAAATAAGCATTTCTAATACAAATTCGTTGAAGAATTATTTTTTGTTAATAATTCAATAAGATATGTCTATTAATTTCTTAGGTTTAGAATAACTAAGCTATTACAAATCGGTCTTTCAATGAAAAATGTTCTTAATGTTGATATTGGAACTTTTAACCCTTTGCGGTTCTATGTCTACTCTCAGCCACCATTCAAGAAGGTGCATCATTTTGACATGTTATTTATTCCTTTTTTAAAAAAATTGTAATTGTTAAAAACGCCTACAGAATTTTAAAATGATGCGGATTTAATTTTCAGGGAAACTCAACTTAAAGCAGTTGCATGTATTTATTTTTTGATGTAATAAAAGGGTCCATGTATTAGGTGAATAATTATACATCGAATTACTTTTCCAACCGCACAAGATTAACCCATTGAATGCCAGCAACGAGATATCTTGTAGTGCGTGTTGTAATTTTAGATTAATTACAAATAGCCATTTTAGTTAAAAAATATTTTTAAAAGGTGAATAAAAAATTTATATGGAGTAAAAAAACGTATTAATTTTCCATTTTTATTATAAAAGTTATAACTTAGATGATTAGATTACTAGGATTAATATACTAGGATAAGATATGTAACTTATATGTATGTGTATATATAAGATAATTGAAAAATATAATATGTTACTGATACAATATCGTAATGGCATTTACTGCATTTTTTATTAAAAAAAGAATACTACGAGATAACTCGTAAGTGGCAACCAGCACAGGAATTATATTCAGTGACGCCAGCTACGAATTATCTCGTTGTGTGTGTGTTTTTCAGTAAAAATTACTGTAAATGCTATTACAATATTATATCAGTAACTTAATATATTTATATTTTGTAAATGTTCGTGAATTCCTCAAAATAAAACCTTGGCACCCAGGGCAAGACGCTCTAAATATGTTTGGCAGTCAATGGGTTAAGGGATAAAAAATTTTTATTCTTCTGTATTTATAGAAGAATAACTTAATATGAATATTTTGCGTTATTAAACATATATATCAAACTACTAACTGTACTTTTATTTTTAGTATTTAACTTTGCTATTTAAACGAATTTCTTTCCCTTGCTCGTATTTCTAATTTGAAATTGTATGATATGGATACCAAATAATAAAGCTTTTTAGGTTCCGCCGATCAAAGAAAAAAAAATGCTTTATTCCGCCAGGCAGAAAATACCAATTTAATCAAATCGGAACAGCCGCGGTGAGGACTCAAAAGTTGATCTCCCATACCTCAAGCGAAAGCTGATGGCTGAAGCATCTGCACCGACTGACTCACCAATCAAAAGATTCAAAAGAGGGAGGGTTCTTTCATAACCTCACGAAAACAATCCCCTGATGAGGAGTTATAATCTTTTGGATCAATAAAGGACAGCGTTGTCGGGGAGGACACAATTCATAATCCATGTTCAGCAACGTGTAATATCTGTCAGTCAATGCTATCGGAGCGGACCTTTGGCTCAAACATGTTTGACTATCCCAGTTCGCCACTGTCCCTCCTCGGCTCGATTAGATCTGTTGCTCACCATCTATAACGCATCAGGAGTTGGCGTTCGTTATTTATTGCCCGGGTCAAAAGGAATGGAGGGGATCCCTGACTTGTTTGGTGGCAGACAAGTCATGGACGGGCAGCAGAAGCAGACAATCGGAGAAGAAATATTATGTTCGGTTTTTCGGCAGTGCCGAATAAAAATGGATAACCCGAAACTCATTAATATATTCATTTGGAGTGAAGTCAATCTAATTAAACTGGAATTTGTGGTTTTAATTCTTCCTTTGCTTCATTCTCTAGAAATTAAAGAAATTCTTTTATCCGTTAACATGGCTGTATATGTGCATCTTCAAAATGTAGAAAAGATTGGAGGATATTTATTAAAGATTGGGTATTAATGAATTTATAGTTTTATTCCTTTTGCTTAGATCAAAGGTCATAGAGATAATTCATAGCTTTCTTGGTGGTAGACAAGACCTAGGCGCATGTAAAGGATCGGAAAAGAAATATTAGTTGCAGTTATTGGGCAAATAAAAATAGATATCCAAAAATTGATTATTTCCACTTGAATTTAGGTTGCATCCAATTAAACTAAGGAAATTTTGTTTTAATCTTTATCTTTGATTAATTTTTCTAATGTATTACATTCATTTTCTCCTTCCCTCGTCTTCAGGTGTAAATATATGAAAGTCCCTCTCTCAGATATTATCAATTAACAATTTTATGTTTAGACTAAAACTATAAAGAAGAAAGTTGGTTATTTATTGTATAATAAGTATTAATGCCTTTATTTCTTGCGTCAAAAGGAATGGATGTTTGTTCTTGCAGCTAAATAATCCCTGCATGGAGAGCAGCAGTAGACAATTATCGAGGGAATATTATGTAATGAACACATTTATCAGCTTTTGGTTAGTAACAAAAAAAATGGCTAACCAGAAGCTGATTAATGTGTTCATTTGAGTTAAAGTTGCATCTAATTAAACTAAGGAAAAATTTAATTTTAATATTTTTGCAATATTTTTTTTGAAATGATAGATTTTCAGGCATATATTTATGGTTTTTCTTTTTAGTTCGATATTGGCATTTGCCTTTCAGTTAAAATGGTGAACGATGCGTTTGCAATCTAAGTACAGGGAATAAAGTTGAATAGTTTTGATTTCTTACTTTCGACAATCTTTAAGCAGTTTTTCACAAAGGAACAGTTCACATATCTTATTTTGTGTGAATCTGAGTTACTGTCTTCATCATATATATATAATTATGGTATATAATTACAAAATGTGCTTGCGAAACTCCAAAAATCTTTATTAATAAATATAAAATACAGATTACATTATGATAAAAATGAAAAAAGAATATAGAATTCTGAATTCTTTATTCGTTCAGAAATTTTTTGTGCATGAGATATTTAAATATATATGCTTTCTTTCATTCTATGCTATTTGGGTTGTTTGCTTGTACATCAATTTAAGTTATTTCAAGCAAGCATATTATATAATCCAAAAAATAAGCAACAGTATTTAATAAAATGTAAAGATTACTCATTCAAAATAAGACTTGTAGTCTTCTTATTGTATTAATTGCTATATCTATATCCATTATACATTTCTAGTAACAAGAAAAGATTCTTTTCTAATGTGGAAATATTTTTTCAAATTTTGAATGATTTTTCGTTCAGAGGAAATCTTTCTGAAAAATTTTAAAAACTTAGATTTTCGTTCTCAGAATATAATTAATCATCTAGGAATTTTTTTAAAAAAATACACATTATTTTAAACAATATTGAGCAGATTAAATACATAAAAAAAATTTTAAAAATTACTGGGAAACTTTGGATTTATAAACTTGGTTTAAAATATTCTCTTTAATATCAACATAAAATTCCGAATTTACATTGTTTTTACCTAAATAATATCATTACCTCGTGTTTGGAATTCTTATGTTTCAACGAATAAACAAATTAATTTTGTTGCCTTTCCCTTAAGGTGACCAGGGACCTTTAAAATGGCCTTTTTGCAATTTTCACTTTAAAAGTTTGAAAATTTACTGGCATTAACAATAACACTATAGAAGAGAAAACACAAAATTTTAAAACATTATAATAATTTAATAATATGATATAATGTTAATTTTAAACAACGTTAACTAAAAATATTCCAGGCTCTCTCAATTTGTTTGAAAGCACTCCAATTCTTATTTATACTTACTCTAACCCTTTTGGAACTAAAGTTGGGATTAATTTTTAAGTTTCAGTGCGAAATATCAAAATTAACCAATATAATAACTTAAAACTTCTCATTTTTTAAAAAGGTTTGAGTAGTTTTGGGTCATTATATTGGTTAATTTTGATATTTTGCACTCAAACTTAAAAACTAATCCTAACTTGAGTTCCAAACGGGTTTGAGTAAGTAATAAGAATTGGAGCGCTTTCAAACAAATTTAGAGCACCTGGAATATTTTTCATTAATGTAGTTTAACATTAATATTATATTATATTAACCCTCCTAACTCATAAATAAATTAATATAAAACGTTAACATTTTGTGAGTCATCTCCTACAGTGTTACTCTTAATGCTTATAAAGTTTCAAATTGCTAAGATGAAAATTGCAAACAGTCATTTTAAAGGTCCCTGGCCGCCTTAAAAGCTGAGATTTAATTGAATTAGAAAAATAATATTTCTATAAATATAACAATAGATATATTGAGCTATATACAGTAAACTATATCCATTAGCATATTATACTAATATCTATTATTGTCGGACGTTTCCACATGGCCATTGCATCTGTTTACTTTTGCAGGGCATTTCTTTTAACAAATGTTCTTTACCTAAGTAAACCCACATTAAACATCCAGTACTTCAGCTGCTTGTAGAGTAATAAGAAAGTTAACAGCCTAGAAACTAAATTCAGGAGGTACACACACACCACACCCGGAAGAAATTAACTAGACGTCCCCTTACTTAAATATATTTATCCCTTCCCCTTTTTTTATCGTTTGGACCCGCATATGGAAGTCCCATAACTCGAACCCTACAATCCCCTGAATAGCACACCTCTTCCTCCCACCCCCCACCGGATAAATGGGGTGGTTGAAGTCCCTACCATGGCCATTACGGGTCTAAGGTGGCAAACGATAAAACACAGGCCATTCCAGGCCGAAGGGAGAGCAAAAGAAAAGGAAATTGATAGAAGGATAAAATCATTGCATGAATGGACCAACAGGAGAAATGGGGTCCGAATGAGGAAAGAAAACTAAAAAAGAAAAGAAAGAAGAAAGAAAAAAATTGCCAGTGGAGATAAATAGAAGAGAAAAGAACAGTAAAGAAAAAAAAAGGAATCGTAAGGGGGGATAGGGCGTGCTGCCGAAAAAGAAAGCCCCAACTAGCGGTCAATCACTGTTTCCATTAGTTTGGTAACTTAGAGGATGAGAAAAAAACTATGAATTAAAGAAATGGTTTTCTTGGAAGGTAATAGTTTCCTTTTCTTTCTTAACTATGTCTACTTAATGTAGCTTTTTGAATAAAATTCATGCATTTGTTCGAGTTTTATTTTATTTTTTTATTTTTGCTGTTGCAAAGTGAGTTTTCTTAAAATTGGATTTGGAGCTTTATTTTTTTTTCTTCTTCTTCTTCTCTTTTTTTTTTCATTGTGAAGTTGTTTATCTGATTCTGGATTAAAGTAGTTTTAAACAGAAGGTGGGGTTTTTGTGAGAGTGAAGTAAGTATAAACTTAAAACATGCTTTATTTTAAATGGGGATACATGTAATAAATGTTAAGTTCTCTTTAATCGCAGGCATTAAAATGCTTCTAAGTATGCTTTTGATTTAAGTAATTGACTTTTAGATTTATATCCTGATTATATATAATATGTAGATTCATGATAAAAATTGAACGTTGAAATAAATTTTATATTTAGCAAAAATTGATGGTTAAAGTTATTTTGAGCTAAATGGCTAAACAAATTATAAATTATATCCAACTAAATTCATTCATTACGTGGTGAGAAAGAACATTACATGGAACATACAAATATATACATTACGTGTGATTATAAAAAAACGTAATGCTTAAAATTAAGGTTTTTCATTTTGAGCCTAGTTAATTGTATAAATATTTTTATTCGTTTACAACATTAGTAATTTTATTCGTCTAGACAGGATGTTAACTTTTTAACTAAATTTCAGATTTGAATGTTACAGATCAACTAACGAAATCAGTTGTATAAAATCTCATGTATTTTGCTAGAATGTTAAATATATAAAAGTATTTGTATTATTTGTGGTACACTTTAAATGTAAAGTTAAAATTACATTAAAAATTTGGGTTTTATTGAAGTGAATTCATTTCTATCCATATAATATAGCTTGGCCTGTTTTGGCTCTTATGCCGTAAAAATCTTTGAATCTCTATTCATGAACGAATACCTGTGAATACTCAAATAAAAAGTAATAACTAAAATTGGTTTTAAACGATAGTAGTATACTAAAAAAAGCAATACAAAATAATTATAATGCTGAAAGAAAATATAAACAGTAACCACGAAATTGAGAAAATATTATTAATTAGCAGACATCAGCTCATTAGTCTTTGCTACAATTCAGAATTTAAAAAATGTAGTAATGCTTACAAACCCTGAAATAATTAATATTCATTATTTTCTAATATAAAAAAAGTCATTAGATGCTAAAGCAGCGAAACAAGCGTACCTATTTATATACACCTCTTTTTTTATTTTCAGAAATTAAATTGATATTTATTTCACATGGCAGAATTAAGTATTTGGCAATACCAAATTACACTGTTTATTAAGAATAGAATTATTTATTATGTGTCTCCACGTTTAGACATTAAAATGCATCTATAGTTGTGATGGCAACAAGCTCAACTCCACTGACAGTAAATTTCTCATTTACTGAATTATTTTTCTTTCCTAATTCTGCTGAAAATAAAATCAATCGAATGTTATTGGAGTTGGACCATGTTTTTCACTTATCCATTGTCATCTTAGTTAATATTTAACTAACATATATCAGTCGAACAATTTAGAATTATCTAAATCACTACTAAGGTGATCCCCATCTTTCGGTTAAATGTAATTGAATAAATAATTAGGGCCTATGATTTTTAAGATAGAAAGGCAGGTTTATACGGGTTAGGAGACAGGGGGGAGTTATAAACTTGCTCAAAGGATATCCCATCATACATTTGTTTAAATATCAATCAGCTTAGCGGGTACATCTTTTGCATATTAACCCTTTAAGAGCCCAGGCTGAAATTGCGGTTTTTGACAGATTTTATATATTTTGTTAACCTTTTTAAGGGAAACGTGGACATTCCGATAATCTGAGATACCTGAATGAAGATGATCGTAAATACGAGGAGATGAACCACCAAATGGCAATAACATGATTTTAGGTTTTTACATGTTTGTATTGATGGAAAATTTGAGGCTACTCTATTTGGTGGGGATGATAATAATACGAGAAAAAATGAGTTAAAATAGAGCAGGTGAATATGTTAACAAATCGTTTATAAGAAGATCAAGTCTGGATGAAGAATAAAGTGTTTTCATTTAGAGAGTGAGTTCTTAAACCATAGGAGCATGGTTGAAGTGACATGGATTGTGGTATCATTCTGCTCTGGTTTTTTTTCTGCACGTGCACGTGGAAAAGAATTAAATCCAAATTAAAGATAAGCAAAAAGTTAGTATAATATAAAAAATCGTTTTGAAAAAACTGCTGAATTCACTGGAAATGTTGAAGGGTTTACTGATCAGTGATTTCTAAAATAAAAAAAAACGATCTTAGGGGTATAAAGAATTACATCTCATCTGTAATGTTTTTTAAAGCATTAGAAACTAAATCTTCTCTCCTGAAAAAAATTCACTATCCGTTATACCGTGGATCCCTTTCATGGTTTTTTTTTAACAGTAACTATGACAAGCTAAAGGCTGATTATTTGAATGTATTAACCCTTAATAACCTAGAGTTTCAATTTTGATACCAATCTTTTAAACCGAATGTTCACATTACTATTAGTTTTTTTATAGGTTGGCTGTACGTATTTTACTGTTGTATAATATTCTTTCTAACGAAATTTTAAAAATCCAAATGTCATTATTGTTTTATTTTATCTATGACATATTACTCGCGCGGCAAAGTGAACAAGTAAACACATTTTACTAAAAGTTTTGTTGAATACAAATTTGATAAATTTTCTTTTTCTGTAGAATATAAATACTTGCGATAATAAAAACAATCAATGTTTCGCATTATTTCATGCGTAGGTATATCTGATTTCTTTATGGCGTTAATGCCTGAAGTATCAAAATTGATACCTGTTTTTTTTTTTCTAAATAAATATGTAAAATAAATATTGTGATTTTTTTAGCTATTTTCCCCTTCATCTAGACCCTCAAGCATACACAGTAATATTAAAAATAAACCACTTTCGTAAATCAGACTACTAAGGGTTAACCTATTAACTGCCAGAAAAATACACAAATGCTTAATTTTACTGCAAATTTCTACGAGATATCTCGTAAATGGCAATGAATCTGTTAATGCTATTGAAAAATGAATACTCTTTGCAGTTGGTTCTAGATTGAGGGAAATGAATTCAATCACAAAATTCTATATTCGTATTCATAGGATAATTAAAGTAAATCTAGCTGCAAATATTAGAATAGAATTTCAGAACATATAACTATATGGCGAGCGAACACTGAGAACTAAGATCACGTGGTAATCCCAAAAGAATCGTGACATTATTCTTTGAGATTGGTGAGTGGGACGAACTAGAAGGGTAATTTCATAGTATATTTTTATTCTAAGAAGCAAAAGGTTTTATGTAGTTATTTGATAATCCCGAGTCGAAAATTTACATTCGAAAACGTTTCCTTTTCCACAAATTTTTCTAATCTTTTATTGAGAATTAAAATTAAATACTTCATAATTAATATTGATAAATAAGGAAAGATTTTTCTTTTATACGGTGATATTTACAATTTTCTTCTTTATATGCAATATTTGATATAAAATTTCAATCTTTTTTATTGTTTGTAGAAAATCCTAATTATATTTTATCTTCTGCAGAAATTGTTTGAAGATGATTTTCGCTAATTGCAGTTTTAAACATATATCAAATTTTATACTTTCTTCTAAAATGTAGGAAATTTACTACATAATTCTAACCAGGTAACTGTTTCCACTTCAGAAAATACGTATCTAAATGGTGTCGCAAAAATTTAGATATGACAAGTAGGGTCATCAAACACTGAGGAAGTGTAATATATTATGTTGAAATAACATGGTTTTTTTTTTAATTTCAATAATTACATTTATTTATTTACTTAAAATGACAGATAATTTTTTTACAGTTAAACGAAAAGAAACATAAAAAATTAATTATTTTAATTTGCTGTTAGAGAATGGTTTTTCAAAGCATATTAGAAAAGCATAGAAAAACAAGTAATAATCTCTTAATTGGTCTTTTGATTTCAACTTGACCTCAACATATTTTACACATCTTGAAATTTATGAATATGCTTGAGTTTTTACTAACATTTAAATTCAAACTGTAATTTGTCTCTATTTATGAGTTCTGGTGAATAAATTTATCTTAACGCAAAGTATTGTACTTTTTCCATAATGAATATATTCGTCAAAAGCGGTTAACTCTTTAGATACATTTGGTGTTGCAAAACGTAATGCAATTTTTGAATTTTTAATAAAATTTTGTAATACTAAATAGTTTGATATCATGAATATTATGAAATCATTGAATTTTGACATAAAACTTATTGCTATTGAATGCCCCAAAAAAATTATGCTTGAAATGCTTATATATAAAATTTTAAACTCTTAATTTTAATCCTAATTAATTTCCCAACTTTATCTGAATTTAGCCAATAGTAATATCATTCTAAAATATTTCCTTATTTCCTGATCCATTCCACTTGTCTTAGCTAATTAATTCAACAGAATCTTTGTAAAATTGCTGAACCAGCTAAAAGACGAGATTCCCACGCTCTGTGCAAGAGGATGAAAATTGTTGATCTAAACAAAATGCCTTTAAAAAAATCCTTGTATTTCCCTTTTTTCTTATGCGTGTGTCACGGAAATCCCCATTGAAATCTGATTTTTTAAGGTCTATAAAAAATATTTTTCCTATCAAAGTCTTGGTATTTAAGACCAGGGATAATGATTTCCCGTTTCTTTTTTAAACTTAGCTTTTCGGCAATTCGTTTTGTGTTGTTCTGTGTTGTGCGTATCGCTTTCGCTTATAAATAACACCTGCCACCGTGATGAAATAAAACGAACTTAAAAATTCAACCTGTCTTCTTCATGATTTCGGCCACGACTCTATTATCTACTCTTAACAAATAATTTTAATGTTTATAATCTCATGGATAAGGTTATCCATGAAATTATAAACATTGAGAAACTTAAAATACTTAGAATTAAAAAATCCCAAAATCGAATAATTAACGTACTCCTGAACTAAATCTTCGGTCTTCATCTTGGGGGGGAGGAGGGTGACGACCTAAGCTACTTTCTAATTGGCCCAGACGGCTCTCTTCCTGTATCTCCTTCTTGATTGGCACTGTCCTCAATCTCTTCCAGTCTGTTTCATTTGCTCTTTAGCACTGCTTGGATGCACATCTCTCTCTTAAGGGTATGTTCAAGGCTTTTCTTTTTCTTACTTGTCCTTTTGCTAATATTGGTTTGTTTCTTATTGTATTTAGTATTTTGTTATATTTTTTTCTTCATTCTAGAATTTTAATTTGTGAGTTTTGTCTATTTTTGTCCTTTTCCCTAATTGTCATTTGTTTTTATATGCTAAAAATTGATGCCTCTCTTTTACTTTGAAATTTGGAATTTTTCGGATCATAAAAGAATTAATTTTTTTAGACAATAAACTCTTTACAGAAAAAATCCTTGCCTGATGGTAACCCTTGAGAAAGTCATCAGGCCGGATTTTTCCTTTTTCACTTTTATATTTTTTTTCTCACGTTTCTTCTGTTTTTTTTTATTCATCTATGTTCCACTTTGTCTTTAGGAATAGCAGTATACGCCCTCTCTTAATACATTTGTGTATCTTTATAATTTAATAATGAACATGGTAATTTGTTATATACCTCTTTTAAAATTTTTATATGTAGGATGGGTGGTTAGGGGTTGCTAAGTTACTGTTAAAAATTGAAGACGACAAGTTTAAACAAACACTAAATTTATTAAGCCAAATCACAAATTTACACTAAACAAAATCACAACAATTAACTTATTTACAAAAGAGAAAAGATTTTAATTAAAAGATAGCAGAGCATTATTTCGATTAAAGGTGGGGGCACCAATAGCCCTAATCTTAGGCCTAGTGCATCCGTTTAATGGAGAAAAAGTTAACCGAACCTCACCCTTTCACTTTCCGAAATGACGACCAACCATTCTCAGAAGAGAGAAGTTCCTTAACACTTTGGTGACCGGCAATTTTGCACAGAAACTGTCATATCACCGGCTACTTTTTTGTAATTGAATATGAAAGTAAAACGTTCTAAAAAAACTCCAATGAATTTTGTTGAATTGGAACATCAAAAAGTTCTTCGCCGATACGTTCCGTCATGGTTGAAATTTTTGGAATTTTACTAAAATTCTAATGCAAATGTAAATACTAGGAAAAGTAATTTTTCTGTTATAGAGTGGACAAGACTAAACACGATATGCCAAGTTTTTGCAATGTTCTATATCGCCCTCGGTGTTATAAATTGATACAGATAATGCAAGTGCAATGACGAGTTAACTCGTCACCGGTCAATAACGTTTGGACATGAAAAGACGAGTTAACTCGTCATCGGTCAGCAAAGTGTTAAATACAAAGCCGATACTCTGACGTCACTAACAGGTGACGTATGAATTCAAATGTCTCCATCTTTTACAATAATTGAGAATTAATTAAATCGATATGTATGTAGAGTTATATTTTCAACAGTTTCGAAAACTAAATTTATCTTGGTTAAAAATAATTTATCTTGGTTAATTGGAGATTATTTAAAGTTCTTAATATTAAATCCTATATATATATGTAATATGCCCCAAGGGTAAACTGATTTAAAAAATATAAGTTCATGAAAAGATAAAAATATACCCCTTCTAGGAGTCTACATTTATCACAAGATATATATTATTGTGGAAATACCATTGTTATCTGTATTGACAAACCGCCAAGGCATTATTAGCTCCCTCCAAATACCTGCAGTGTGATAAATTCGCCAATCTGCCAGCCAGCACAGTGGAGAGATGTACCCGCTCGCGTGCAGAGGGATGTGTGAATACGCGGTAGGTGGTGTTCTACGACACGATGTATCTGAAACACGCAAACGACCGCACCCTCAGAAACATCGATAGATAGGCATTATTTTTTTTTTCTTTCTCCCTCTCACAGAGTTCTCTTTTCCCATTGATTACATAATGAATGTTAAAGCAATGAATAGGTGTTGCCTTGATTTTCGTTTGTAATCACCCCCCCTCTTCCCTTTGCTTTGTTTAGATTTTAAGTGATGTTCTCGTGAGGGCAGATGATTGGTCTGGGGGTGTGGGAGGGGATTGTGGTGATGGGCACTCTTCACGCGCGCCGAGGGTGGGATGAAAAAAATTGACCCGCACCTGTTCCAGAAAAGGGAATGTTGCGAGCAATCCAACAAGTTACGTTCTGATTGATTCTTGTCGTGCGGGAAGGGCAAAGGCACAGTGGATGTATGTCCTGAGGGTCGTTGTTTGAGTTGTTGATTTTTGGTTTTCAACATTGTGCGTTGTATGCACGCACTGTTTAAATCAGTTTGCTTATTGTCGTGACAGGTATATATTCGCCATAAAGCAAATGTCGAATATCTATTATTTGGTTGAGTCTGTTGATTTCTAAAAGGGATAAACGGAATTGCAAAGATTTGTTTCAAATTGTTTATTCAATTTGAATAAATGCTATAATACAGGATTTTTTTAATGTTTTAAATTTAAATTATTTAACCCTTAGTAGCCGGATTTACGAAAGTGATTTATTTTTAATATTACTTTGTTTGCTTTGAGGGTCTAGATGAAGGGAAAAATAGTTTTAAAAAATCACAATATTTATTTTACTTATTTATTTAGAAAAAAAAAACAGGTATCAATTTTGATACTTCAGGCATTAACGCCATAAAGAAATTAGATGTACCTATGCATTGAAATAATGCGAAGCATTGATTGTTTTTATTATTGCAAGTATTTATATTCTTCCGAAAAAGAAAATATATCAAATTTGTATTTAACAAAACTTTTAGTAAAATGTGTTTACTTGTTCACTTTGCCGCGCGAGTAATATGTCATAGATAAAATAAAAGAATAATGACGTCGTAGCGGGACAGATGCGTACACTTGTTGCGCGTACCAGTCGTAAAACTGTCAATCAATGGTCTTGTTTCCAAGGCGGTTTTGTTACTGTTAAAGGATCACTTCTAGAAGAGGTTGCAACATTTTAAACGTTATCTTAAAAGTGTCAGATTTGGCGAAAGTTAGCATGGTGTTTAACTCAATTTGGAATACTTAATGACTTATTGTTTAATACAGTATAGTGCATTTTAAAATTCATTAAACAAAGTTTCCACTTTGTTTCCGATGAAACATGAATTGCTTTTAGATGAATTTAGTCAAAAATGTATGATAAAAATCAATGAATTTCTTCTCATATAAATACTGCATCCCCTTCGAAAAAATAATCTAGATTTTAGAAAATACTTTACTTTACATAAATTCCACGATTTGCATTAAACTAAAGAGTTTCGTTTTTATTAGTTTTGATTTTGTTTCTTTTTGATTCATTTGTTTAATTCAATGAGTTCGGACACTGAAATCTATGCTATTTAAATATAAGTTGTTTATTAAGTTGGAAGTATAAATAAATGAGGTTAATATTATTGAAATGATTTGTAAGACGGAATTAAATACAAAAGCTATTCTTGATATGCCGTAAGAAAAAAAAAAGCTTTCATCCACGGATTTTAATTTTCCATGTCATATAAGATTTTAAAAACCCAGCTTCACAGTGGAAGTACCATGACAAATTTAAAATTTTCTGTTTGTCATCGTAAAATTAAAAAAAATATTTAAAAAAACATTTTACCGAAATAAATTTTAAAATTTTAATTTACACATCACAGTAAGATTTTTTTTCCTGCATTTCCAAATTTTTCAGATTATTCTTTCTGTTCTCACAGATTTATTCGATTTCTTTTTCAATTTTTAATTTGAGGAGTACATTTCTTTGTTTCATTTTTTGACTAATCATTTTCTTTTGAGGTTTGTCATATTTAAATACTTCTTTATCTAACTAGAATATTATGTTTACTTATCTGCATATGCATTTAGTGATTAATAGTTATTATAAGTAGTTATTATTCTTCATATGCTTCCTAAACATTCTACTTTCACAGCATCAAGGGAATATCAAGAGAATACAGGATTTTCAATTAAATATCATGATAGACAAAAGAAATCTCACTCAGAATATTTTAAAATAATATTCAGTACAGTGCCATGTTATAAAAATGAAATAAATAGTTAATGGATAAAATTTAAAAAAAGTACTAAAAAAGGGCTTTCTACCATATTATTACACAATTTTCTTCTAATGTCACAATTAAAATATCTCGAATTTCAATTTTAGTACATAAAAAAACATAAAAACTGTTTCAGGAACTTAATAAACTTCCAGATAACACACACGCACGCACGCACATACACACACACACACACACACACAGAGAGAGAGAGAGAGAGAGAAATGAATTTCTAACACAGGAGCTTATGCTTTAAATTTGACAGGAATCTTTAAATTTTTCGTTTAAAATTATTCAAAAATTCAAGTGTAGAATATTCTGACTTGAATATAAAAATTTTAATTCACAAAATAAGACTTTCTTCCAAAAATAAAAGTGAATGGTATATATATGCGTCTATCTGCCTATTTAAAACATAGACATTTGAAAGTAGAGATAATAAATTTAACACAAAGATATTTATGAGAAAGTGCAATTAATATTTGGAGAAGTGCATTTCAGTGATACATTTTTAGAATTGAATTTTGTAATTTTAGATTTTTTTTATTCATAGATTTTTATTTAAGAACTATGTTAAGTATAGTTTGACACTGAATGAGTAATGCTAATAATTGATATGATTTGCAAGCGTTCTTAATATATTTAGTCGCATATTTTATACTTTCCACCTTTAGCCATCCTGTTTATCAGCTATGATTAATGATTGATGAAAATTTCAATTGTCTCCACCACAAAACGTTCATAAACTTAAAATTTTGATATACACATTAAGTATGAAAAAAATAATACGGTAAAAAATTTGATATCATTAAATTTTTTTAATTTTAAAATGTTGTAAAAATTATTTTTATTGTAAAATTTTATAAAGGTATCATGGAAAAATGTCAATGTTTCTGTTAATTTTTTGTTAGTTAAAATTTCAAAAAAAAAAAATCTTTTTTCTGGTCTTATTTGTACAGAGCCATTACATGCACACAGATATAAAAGTTTTTTCTTTGTGTTTAAGCCTCAAAATTTAGTTAAAAGGCCAATACTTTTCATCGCCAAATACTCTTGCCAACAAAGTTTTAACAAACCTAGACTAATTACTCCCTTCCCCCTTTTTTTCAAAGAGCTACGCATGATTTATTATACTTTTACGACCTGTACGCAAAGAAGTTGTACGCATCTGTCATACAACCAATGACGTTTGATTTTTTTAAAATTTCGTTGGAAAGAATATTATACAACAGTAAAATACGTACAGCCAACCTATAAAAAAACTAATAGTAATGTGAACATTCGGTTTAAAAGATTGGTATCAAAATTGAAACTCTAGGTTATTAAGGGTTAATATAATATATGGTATGCATCATAAATTAGAATTTCGAGATTTTCACGAATTTCCATGTAATAAGTAATGAGAATCGGAAAATAAATTGGAGGTGGAGAGAATTTTGTTTATCTGTTTCAAAGAAATGTAAATCAACAATAAATCAAATTGGTTCCAAATTTAAATCTGTATTAAAGTTTGGAATAAATCATTTAAGATAACAATCATTCGTCTATTAGTTTCTGTATATATAAACGAAATGATCAAAATCAAAAATGTAAAAGAGGTAACAAATTATAAATAAAGTCATTTAAGGAAATTATCATCCCTGTGTTGGTTCATGTGTATACGAACGCTGTTCTTTGAATTATCATAAAACACAAATAACTAGCTTTTTGGTGACATTTATTTATATACAATTTCTTTATTTTTAATATTTTTTCAATTCGATAAAGTATTAATAGCAATGTTTTTTTTATTTTATGAAATTCAGTCGCCTTTATCAAAATATTCCTTTTTTTTGCTTTTTA
The DNA here is from genome assembly GCA_026289955.1 of Argiope argentata. Lineage (NCBI taxonomy): Eukaryota > Metazoa > Arthropoda > Arachnida > Araneae > Araneidae > Argiope > Argiope argentata. The sequence goes on along the minus strand of JAOUZG010010699.1, from coordinate 631,050 downwards.
TTTATTGTTTAAATTACAATGAAAATTTGATTTTTATAGAGATTATCTCATTGATAAAATTTTTGTTTCTACTTTTACTTCATGTCGGCTTCCTGGCATAGGGGTAGCGCATCTTTCCTGTCATTTGGGCGTCCCACGTTTGAGTCCCGTCTCGGATACGGTTGTTCTTTTTTATTTTATCTGTGAGATGTGTGAATTCTGCCCCCTGTAAAAAGGGGCAGTGCAAGCGAATGTGATGAGTGAGTAGCAAAAGTCGTACTCTTGGAGCTAGTTGGCGCTACTATAAATCAAGAAGCTCTGATTAGGCTTAAATCACTGACTACCTCGGCGAGCTTATCTGCAAGTGCCATAAGAAACAACAACATATAGGAAAGCAATTACTTAAATACAACAAGTTGTACAGAGAAAATTTTGTGTTTCAATTTTGTATCCTAATTATATATCTACGCTAAATCTGGATCTAAAAATAGAGTTACAAATGAGAGACCAAATCCTTCTACATCATGATATTTTATCAGAATATGCATGTCTTTTAGAAGATAATTGGAAAAAGAGATTGAACAAAATCAATTAATGTTCAAAACTGATTTTGCAATTAAGTTGGAAAAAGATGTTTCTTTATACTAGGTATAAACTGATTTAACTCTAAAAAAGATTCAATTTTCGATTTTTTTTTGATGGAATGCATTGAGATGGCAGAACTCGAAATTGTCTGAGATTCATTATAAAATTGTTAGTATCACATTGACTCTGTGATGGATTTTTTTAACACTAGATTTACCACCATTTGAATATATCTATTTCTACCATAACCAGTCAATATGATTGGTGTATAAGAAAAAATGCTCATCGCGATTTCCAGTCTTGATTCATTCTTAAAAAAATGGTGAAAAGGGTTTAACAATATTAATTTGTGTACGAAAATGGATTTATGGACATCTTCAAATAACAAACCATTTAATGTTTTATAGGCTCACAATTTCTACATATGAAGATTTTGTTACTTGTACACTTTCCGCATAGACTTTTTTTGCATTTATTGCAAATATTTGTAGTCTTGTTGTTATTTCAGTATCCTATTTGACACCATTTGCGTACAGAAACCATGCCACCTGTAGTTGGTATATCAGCTCGTATGGTTTAGTCCTTGAAGTCTGATATTCTGAAACAAGTTCTTCTGCTAATCGAAACAGAAAGTCTTTCCATGAGATTTTTTTTCCTGTTGTGTTTTTGTATAATATCCAGCTATTTATTCCGGTTAAATCTAAAATATTGAAAAACACTTGAAGTGGCCACCTCCTGGAACCAGACTTCACCGTATCGTATCGTATGTTGTTTGGAATATTTTCGCAATCGCTGTCACTTGACTGATCTATATTGTCTTCATCAGGAACATCCTCATCATATTCGAGATAATAGCACTGTTTTCATCTTTGCCTTGTGGATCAATTTGTGTATCTAATAATTCACCGGCGCTATCATATAATTCACTTTCCACATCTGAACAATCCTGAGGTATGCTGGTTGCCTTTTCTAAATATGTAGAAACTTTTATTCGTTTTGACATTTTCAGGGGCTGACGATATGCAGGCAGGCTACTTGCCGAAGAATATATTTTTGAATATATTCAAATACACATAAATGTTTCTTACCTTCTTACCTGTATGGGTAAAGATGAATGATTACGTTTGGAACATCATTTGGACTAAGTACTCGTAAAAAAATCCTAAAGACACCGTAATCACCTAAATCGGCTCGATAACGATAAAGTATTGAACAAAAGACGTATGGGCACTATTTTTATTTCCACGATCTCATGATTCCTTCATAGAAGCATTCACCAGTCCTTTTGACTGGTACTGGTATAAATAGTTATAACACAAAATATATTGGTTTCTAACATATATAAAGTAAAATTAAGTTCATAAAATGTATTCTCTATTTATAGCTACAAAAGTCATAACATCATTTTGGAAAGCAAATGTTTAAGGTAGCAGGAATTTTGAATTGAAGTTGCACGACCAGTCAAACGACTAGTGTTAAAAATACATATTTACAAAATATTAGATTACTCAAATCATTAGAGTTTAACATTTATCATATTAAAATATTAGTAATTTTATCCTATTTAGAAAATAAAGTGGAAAGAATCCATAATTACCAAAATGAAATTTTAGAACTTTATTCTTCAAAAAATGTTCCCTATGACTGCCTATAAAAGGCTGCAGAAATTATGATTACTGCTGATTTTACATTCTTTTATTTTGATGTAAAGAAAAAAATTAAAATACTTTTGATAACATTCATTTTATTTATTAAATGATACATTTTTGATAATTTCTACGAGGGCAAATCAAAAAGCCTTTGCACCTATTTTTTAAGGCAAAATACGGCTATAAATACAAAGCGAACATGTACATTCTCAGCAGTAAACGTTCCTTGAACCGTACCAGCCGTATCTGCCTTTTGCTCCCATGAGTGACTCTGCTATCATTCATTTAAGATGGCAGTTGTTCTTCAAACATCTACAACTTATGAGCAGCGAAGTGTTATTCGTTTTCTATGGAGCATGGGACAAACGCCATAGAAATTCACAGTGAATTGCACCCCACGTACGGAGAAAAGTGTCTCTCTTTGAGAAGTGTTCAATGGTGGTGTCGTGAGTTTCAAAAAGGTCTTGAAGACTTGCATGAGAATGAGCATTCACTGGGGGAATCTGGAACCCCCATCTTACAGTCCAGACCTTGCCCCTAAGGATTTTCACGTTTTCGGTTCACTGAAGAAATTTCTGACAGGACTGAGATTCACCTGTGATGAAGAATCCAAAAACGCGGTCCGACGGTGGTTCCACTGGCAGCCGGAAGAATTCTATCACAGGGGGATCTCTAATTTAGTCCTGCGATGGGACAAATGTCTGAACCATTGTGGTGACTATGTGGAGAAATAATATAAGGTTAAGAAGTACATTACGTATATTTGTAAATATCTGTATGTACCTGTTTTTGGCTAATAAAAAATAGGCGCAAAGACTTTTAGATTTGCCCTCGTATTTACAGTGTTAATCAAATTCCTCAATGATTAATTGCAGCAAAAAAAATATCTTTTTCTTGTACATACGAGTAATGATACTTCTTGTAGTATTTCATTAGCGTTTCAAGTATTAACATTTTTTTTAATGTTGCGATATTATTACGAAATATGCATGAATCATTTTCATTTTTAAGTGTCTGTTTATATGAAAAAGATCAGTTTCTTTTTTTCCCATAAAAATGTACAAAGTAGCTCAGGAATGAGTCCTAATAATTCATTTGAAAATATAAGAATATTTGCAGCATATGATTCTACAATAGTTATTACAAAATGGCATCAAATAAGGAAAAGTATATATTTTCTGTGTATTCTTATCTATTTATTTATTCCTCGTTATATAATAATAAAGCTTTCCCGCATGTAAAACGTAACATCATTTCATATTATAAACTCCATTTCGACAAGTATGTATATGTGACTTTAACATTAATTCAATATAATTCGTTACTTTAATTTTACATGCAGTGCATTATTTTATAAATATTAGGATTCTATATCTTACTTCTTTTCATGGAGTTACATTTATATAAAAAAATCATAAGTGGAAACTGTAAAATTAAAAATGTATTTCATTCTCAACATGAATACGAAATCAATGATTTCAACAATTTCCTTGATTTTAAATAGTGTTAATCTGAAACTATTTCTTTTTTTTCCAAAATCCCTAGCCCTAAATTGTGGAAATTTTTTTATTATCTCTTCAAAAATAATTAAAAATTAATCATTTTTAGCGAATTTCATTTGGCCATGCATTATGAATTTCCCTATACTTTCCCCATGCAATGCCAATAGTATTATAAATTTCCCTATGCTATAATATTCATTGTATTAAAATATTGCATTTTTATAAAATTCAAGTCTCTAGGGATTTAAACATACATGATTTATTATTATAAGAGCAAACTATAGGATTTTCTGTTACTTAAATGTTAAGTTCTTTTATAATTATATGCAGACCCTATAGAGTAAGTATATCTATAGTAAGAAAAAGTATATATAAGAAGAGTTCAATTAGTATGAAAGAGCTCAGAAATTACCATATCTCTCCACGTTGTATACTATATAAAATATAACTTTTTTTTCGTAAGAAGAAAACTTTTAAATTTTCAGATATCTCGAGTTCTTAAATGTAACAAACGATATGTAATTAAATCAATATCATGATTAATTGCATAGATTAATATATTTAGGTTTTTTAAACAGGCATTTAAATCAATTTCGTCACACTCTGATTTTGCCCTATCAAAAATCAATATTCTGGTGTCATGCTATCTTTTTACAGATAGCGTTTTTGTTGAAAATACTCCTTTTATTGAAATTTTTGGCTCCCCATCCCCATTTGATTCATTGTTGATTCTTTCTTGCAAATCCGAAATATATTATACATGAGCCAAACAAACATCCATTCAAATTGCCTGGCATTAAGTCCATTCTTACAAGTATTGTGGATGTGTTTCATGCATTCGCCAAATATCGCATTCTTCAAGTCATTTATGGGTAAATATTTCAGTTTCTACTCCCCACTGATTCTCCCACAAACCTGTTCAAACAAAGCACCCCCGAAGAAAAATAACAAGCATTGTTCATCCATTCCCATCAGGGTCAGTGGTAAATCGGCCCTTTACTTCAACAGTTCCCCAGATCTGAACCCATGCCAAACTCTACCCATCTTCTTGTTCGAAAACCCTGACCCCACCCTGCAAAAACCCCTCATTGCGTGCAGTCTTTGAGACGATCAAAAATGGATGATCTCCACCGACCATTGGGCGAGACTTGGAGAGAAGAGATAGTGCTTCGGCAGGTGTTAGACAGCCTAAGGGTCCAACCTGCAGTGGAGGATTTTTTTTCCCTTTTTCTCCTTTATTTTTTTGTATTTTCCTTTAATTTTTTTCCCTTTTGTTCCTGTGGCGGGATATTATTTTTTTATTTCCCGAAAACCGCGAGCGTTTTATCTAAGTCAGGGAGACGCGCCAAAAAACTTTATCGCTTAGGGCTTTAGCGAAGGAATTTCTTCTCTCTGTTCTGTTCTGTTCTTTTATTTTTTTTTTTCAACTTTTTGTTTGTTTGTTTTACAACTCTCGATTTGTTCAGCCAGAGGAAGTGGTTGTTTTTATGGTTACTTTTCATTCTTTCTTTTCTTTCTTCTGGATTTTTTCGTCCCCCTTTCTTTTATCTTTCCAGCCCTTCCGTCAGCTTAGGGTAAGAAGAAGTTGGTAATAAAAGTCAAAGGCTTATTCTCCCCCACATATTTGTGCATGATGTCTTGTGTTGTTTTGAAATTTGACAACTTTTGATGCCGCAAATTCAACCCTGTGGATTTTCAATAAATAAACGAGCACACTCGCATATTCTTTTTGCCAGCCTATGTTTTTCTGGGTAATAGTCTATATTTTGTTGTGCTTCTTGTAAAGATGGGGAAGCAGAAATCGCGTGTACAGATTTACATCACTCCTATACTACAAAAGAAAATCGTAGCTGATGTGACTTTCCATACGGTACAAAATGTTATTTCCTTCTGTAATAGAAATTGTAATGTCCTTAGAATTTGTTTGCAATATTTTTCGAAGCTGATTTTTATAGTTCACGATGAAATGTTTCCATTCTCAATTGAAATATTGTCACATTGAAATAAAAAGAATCATTTGAATTTTCCATCTAAAGTAAAAACTGCATTGGATTTATTATTTTTTTTTTGAAAGTTTGCATGAAATCAATACTTTTTATATATATTATAATATTTGGACTAGACTTTGACATTATCCAGTCTTTATTTTCTCAAATACAGAAGGCGAATGCATTTTAAATTTGGCCAATAGAAGATAATCAGAAGGAAATTCAATATTAAAAATATTATATTATTTGATTTATCTGCATTTTATTATTTGACTTAACATTTATTCACCTGCAAACGAATGAAAATAGTTACAAGAATAGTTGACAATTTAATTTCAGGACTTTTTTATTGCAACTTCAGAAGAATTAACTTTCAAACTCAGCAAGATACTCGATTGAAGTAAACACAGAATCGGCTTTATAAATTACGTTAAATAGGAGTCCAAAAATTTAATGTGTTTAAATTTTTGTATAGAGTTGAATTTCTGTACTTTTATAATATTAGTTGTCGGGAAATATGAGTTTCTGGGGTATCTGAGTCTGAATGTCTTAGTTAAGACCTCGTCTTCGAAATCAGATGGGTTCGAGTTTTAAACAGATGTACATTAGAGCTGTAATATATTGTTACGTTTTTAGCGAAGCGGGTTCGGATTGAATGGACTTTACTTGAGGACAGCACAAACAAGTTTATTTACAGCTATTTACAGGATGACTTGACAAAGTAAAACTTCAGATAAAAACAATCCAGTAGTCAACAGTCACTAACAGCGTAAATGCAAGCCTTACGTGCATTAAACACAGACTGCAAAACAGCTATCGTATAGCACAGCAAACAGTAAATCACAGCGAGCTGAATTATATGACGTTAACAGCAAACGTAAACACAGCTCACTGATATAAAGCGAGAAAAGTAATCAGCTCTCTACAACGAGTTGATACTCTTTCGAGAGGAACTAACAGCCAGATTGCGACAACCCGTCTCTTATATAGCCGAGCAAGCGAGCGCGCGGAACTTCGTGAATGATCCAGTGGCTACCAGACTATTCCTTTCGCCAAATCAACTCGCCTGCCGCCAAGCTCTTTATCAACCGTCACCAATCTCTCTCTCCTTCCGAGGCGTTAGCCCGTTTGTAACAGTATAATAGCTTAGTTTCAGAGTTCAGTCTTAAATCGTGAATTAAGCCTTCTGTTGCTGTTATGATGCAAAATCTGGTGATCGAAGTGTATACCCCGTTCAATATCCCTCTCAAATGTCGGTCTCGTCCTTTGACTATGGCTCCAAATTAGTAATTTCTTTCTAAAATAATCATTGGCTTAATTCAAAACACACTTGAATGTAACTATACTAAGAAAAATATTACTCACATTTTCAAAGCAGTAGTATTTTTTGACGATATGTTTTTGCAATACTAATAAGAGCGCCAATGTTTTAGAATTTTCGCAAAGTAAACAGATTTACAATTCTAGTTAATTAACAATCCTTTACAATAAATTAGGATACTTTTTGAACTTTATACAATCTTAAGTACAAAGCATTTATACTCTAAAGGAAAATATGATTTGTTAACGTATGGGTAAAGTAAATGAAAATATGATTTTCTAAAACTAACTAAAGGAAAATACGAAGGAAATATGAATTTAAACTAAAGGAAAATATGATTTTTTCACGTAATGGTAGATGTGAACGAACCGAACTCGCAATGTTGGGTTTGTAGCCGAATATCATAGTCACTAGACAAAAGTAATTACTCGTGTCCGTAAGTTGTCATCTGGCTTATGAAACTCATCACAAACGCAATGCCATTGTTCAATTAATATAGCAATAAATCAGAATAATAATTCTCAGTTACCTTAAAAAATTGTCAGAAAATATTATTGAAACTTTGAAATTTCAAAAATGTCAAAATATTTATAAGAATAACTAATAAGTATTCCTTTCCCAGACTTACTACTAATAAAATGGATTTATTATTTATATACCAAAATACGCGTTGATGGGTTCTCTTAATGATAAAGTCCAACCTATGAGCATTCTGGTGATAATGATGGAAGGATTTAATGCTGCTTAATGGTGGAAAAGGTAATGCTGCTTAATGGTGAAAATTCAATTACTATAAATGGATACACAGAAAATATGCATTATATATAAATGAATGCGATCTTGTTATAAGCTTAAATATTTAGTAAGAAATAATCATATAATGTAAGTTTCAATAAAAAAATATGAAACTCCAATGTTTGGAATCAAATGTTTGAGTATTCTGTAGTTTAGAATGTAATAACTTTTTATACTATATAGCAAATTCTGAAAGAAATTTAAAATATTGAATGGTTGCAGATACTGGCAAATGGATTGTTTCGATGGAGGGCGGTTTTTTTGGCATATAAAATTATTAATATGAAATTTATTAATTTAATATTTAATAAATTTACTGGGAAATACATAAAACTACAAATTACAGTTTACTGCAAATTACTATGCGTGAAAATTAAAAAAAGTACACACAAAAAACTGAAAGTAGTAAAAAATAAGCAATGAAATAAAACAAATGATCTCAATTTTAAGATTGGTGGGAACAAAAAAATTAAATTATTGATTAAATTACTTTGAAGTTCATTATTACAATAAAAAAAAATAAAAATCATTTTTCAATTTGATTTTCTTGAATTCTTAAATAACTTTTAAATAACATATTATTATTTTTTATTAATGGGCAAGATTTTTATTAGGTAATTTTTTTCAAGGAACAATAACTGAAAGTATATTTATATTCTTTTTATAAACACGCTAATTAATCTAATTAATTGATTGGTACATTAAATAATCTGAAAAAACTTTTATTTAATAAAGTCTTCTTCCTTTAAAAATTGAATCAATCAATGTAAGCAACTCTGATTTCACATTTAATTTTTAAAACAATTACTCCCGAAATGGTCTTATTTTTAAAACAATTACTCCCTGAGTTTAAGTATACTTCTTTCAAAGGAGTTTGATTTTATTTACTAAAGTAAAAATTAGTAACTTTATTATTAAAAAATTAATTAAACAGTCTCTACTGCCAGGGTATTACGAAACTTTGGTTTAGATTAAAATAGCCAATAAATTATTGAGTAAATTTGTCAATAATAAATCCCTAAAGATAACTTGGAAATAGAGTAAAATAAGTTCTTTGAAATACATTAAAGCTTCAGAAAAAGGAATTAACAGATCACACAAAGAAATGAAATTTGAAATATTAGAAGCTTAGATATCTCATTTGAATATATATATATAATTTCATTTCTAGAAATTGCATTTAAAATTGCTATATTGGCTAAAAAATTATTTATTAATGAATTATAAACTATGTGCAAGGCATGTTCAAATAACAAAAAGTGCAAAACAGCTTTGCGTTTATAAATGAAAACTTTATCAAAGTATACACCATAGGTCTGAGCACCACAATCCCATTGATTAATGTGACGAAGGATTTCTTTTTTCCCAGAATTCCTTTGGGCATGACGAAATCCAATCCTTTACAGCGTCCTTCAATTGGCCGTCGGAGTTGAAGCGTTTCCTATACAGATGTTTTTTCTGAGCCATTAACTCGGATGTGTACTGAGAGACAATTCGAAGACTACACAGGTTCTTCAAAAACAAAAGGTAGAGGCTAAGATAACATGCGTTCCCAAGTCTCCAGGATTACAAAAGTGGAGCTGGCCAAGTGGGAGCAGCTTAGTCATCTGTACTACAGCCCGGGCATGTTGCCCTGCGACTTTCATGTGCTTGGTTCCCTGAAAAAACATCTGAAAAGGAAGCACTTCAAATTTGGATGTGAACTCAAAGACGCTGTGAAGGACTGCATGTCCTCATGGCCACATTAATCAACGAGATCGTTGTATTCAGGCCTTTGGTGTATACTTTGAATAAAGTCTTCCTTTTTCACCGTGTCTTTTTATACCTTTTCATTTGAACACCCTTTGTAGTTAAAGGATATATATTTATTTAAATTTCAAGACTATAAATTTTTAATAATATCAGAATTGAAAAAATCATAAATCAAATATATAATTTCGATAATTTATTAATGATATGGTGTGAATAATTTTATAACTATAAAGTTTGAACGAACCATTATTAACCCGTTCATGGTCACATCCTTGATATGCATAGGCATGGTACTATCGCTTCTTAAACTCATTAGTTGAAAATATAGTTATAAAGCCTTATAAGACTCAAAGAACATATATTATAGTCCACAAACACCTCAAACCTTAATTGAATCAATAAGAAAGCATATTCCTTAAACAAAATGTCATCGAATTACGAAAAAAATCAACTTAATTGTAGGGTAAAATATTTTAATTAAAATAAACTGTTCTAGGTACATCATTTCCTATTCAGGCCATCTGAATTCCAATAAATTTATTATTAAGGCGACCATGAACCTTTAAAGTGACTTTTTGCAATTTTCGCTTTAGCAATTTGAAATTTTATAGGCATTAAGAGTAACACTATAGGAGGTGACACAAAATTTTAAAGCATTATATTTATTTATGAATTAGGGGGTAATATAATATTAGAGATAAATAACGTTAATAAAAAATGTTCCAAACGCTCGAAATTTGTTCGAAAGCGCTCCAATTTTTATTATTACCTACTCTAACCCTTTTGAAACAAAAGTTGGGATTAATTTTGAAGTTTGAGTTCGGAATATCAAAAATAATCTATGTAATAACTCAAAACTACTTAAACTTTTGGAAAAAAAAATCGGAAGTTTTGAGTTACTGTATTAGTCAATTTTGATATTTCGAATTCAAACTTCAAAATTAATCCTAAATTTGGTTTCAAAACGGTTAGAATAGGTATTAATAAAAATTGGAGTACTTTTGAACAAATTTGGAGCGCCTGGAGCATTTTTCATTTGCGTTATTTATCGCTAATATTACATTATATTAACCTCCTAACTCATGTATAAATTAATATAATGCTTTAACATTTTGTGTCTCATCTCCTATAGTGTTACTCTTAATACCAGTAAAATTTCAAATTGCAAAGGTCAAATTTGCAAAAAGCCATTTTAAAGGACCTTTTAAAGATCACTTTAAAGGTTAACCGGTGTATTCGAATAATTCACAAATATCTTTTACTTCCTTTTAGAAATATATCTTCTCGTAAGTATTTCAAATAACTATCAACAATTTTCTGTTTTAGAGCTTGCAATCGAACTTGGTTCTTTTCTGCCTGATTCGGGATTCCGAAGAATAAATCACGAATGCCATTGTTCCACTTCTCAGAGCTTGAATTGATCAAACACAGAGAATCCCTTGGGCTGTAGATCCCTTTATTAGCCCAAATTCTAATCGTGAGGGACACGCGGCCCAATGCATTGAATTCATTGGACAAAGACCAACGATTTATCTTGTAGCAGTTCGATAGGGAAAGTGTTGGATGACGCTATCTTCATTAGAATAATTAATTTCCACCAAGTCATTGCAAGGACGTAAAGAAATGAAATCCTCTATAATAAAAGATCTAATTTTTTTGCCTATTTCAGTTTAATTGGCCAAACTTAAATCGAGGTAGATATGTAGCTCATTACATAAAATTCATTGGTCACAGATTAACGATTTATCTTAAAGAAATTCGAAGGGGAAAAAAGTGCTATGAGACACCATTCTTAATAATTTCAACAAGTGACTGAAAATTATGAAGAAATGGTATTCCTAATATTGTTTTGATTGAAAGTGTGGCCAATATTTGATCATTTTTTAAATCTTTAAATAAGATGCTTGATTAGCATATTTTTTTTAACAAATATTTGATAAGAGAAAGGGAACGGTAAATGAAACAGTTGTTATCCATATTTTTGCTGTTACAGTTCCTGGAAAAAATAAATTTGTGTACATAAGAACATTTATTTAACCTATGATGAACCAAAAAACATTTTATATCCGTTTCCAACTCAAAATGTTGTTAAATAAGAGCGTAAGGTTAAGAAAATTAGCCCATTCTCTGCCAAGACTAAATTGTATGAGGTTATTCCCATTGTCATTTCTGTTTTGAGTGTTATTGTTTATATAAGTTTCATTATTTCAAAATATATACTCATATTTTCTCATAAATAATCATTTACATGTATAAAACTCAAACACGAGTATACTCGTGGTTGGCAATGGGAGTAACCGCATACAAAATTTAGGCTTGGCAGTGAATGGATTAAATAAAGTAGAATTTTTGTAAAAACAATTTATTTATAGCTTTTTTTCAAGTTTTTACACTTGTATATTTATGTTTGTGGTCATATAAAGTTTGCAAGTTTGACAAGTTGCACTTTATAATATATTGAAAGTATCGCGAGTATATTCGTGCTGGCAATGGGTGTAACACCCTGCCAACCACGAGTATATTCGTGGTTGGCAGTGAATGGGTTAAAAGAAAGAAATGTGCAGTTCTGAAATTTTCAGATAGAATAGAGAAAGATTTAAATGAAATCTGCTATGCATATTTCAATGCATCATGTCAGAACATCATTTCTTGAACGGCCAAGCACCACGTGCTCGTACAAATTAATTTATATTTTTATTCATTTTAATTGTTTCGTTGAATGAGTCACTTTAGTATTGCAAACGATAAAAAAAACCTTTATCTCCCATTTATTGTTTTAAAAAAAATCACTTTTCCTATTTATTTCGTTTCATGAAATCACGTGCTCAAAATGACATTTTTTCTAGGTTTTATTTGCTGTAGTCATTAACTTATTTTTTAAAATCAGAGCTTTTGTGAATGCGATGGCAATGCGTTATTAAAAGCCGATTTTTTGAGATGCTCGTGCAGATAATATTTTTTTTTTCATTTCAAAACATCATGTTCTGACATAAAAAAAACATGTTCTAACATAGTAATAATACAGGTAATTCTATCAAGTTAAGATAACATAACATTCCCTTTTACTTTATTTTATCACTCTACTTCTCAGATTATATTACTATTTTATTAATATGTTTAAACCTGATTAAAGGATTTTATAAAAATATTGAGAAAAACGATTTGTAGGGTAATGAAAATAAATATTACAAAATTGGTTATTTGCACATATTTGTGGAAATATTGGCATCACTTTATTCTTATTTAATTTTACATTAGAAATGGACTTATGAAATGAATGGATATTTTGTGTTGATAGGAGGTGTTGTAGTTGGACCTTTTCTGTTGATAGGAGGTGTTGTAGTTGGACCTTTTCTGATGATAGGAGTTGTTGTATTTGGACCTTTGATGTTGTTGTAGTTGGGCCTTTGATGTTGATAGGAGTTTTTGAAGTTGGACCTTTTGTGTTGATTGTGTTAGTATGAAGTAAGGAGACAGGATTTTCGCCTGCATAGCTCTAAAATATCGTAATAAGACTCATAAATATACATAAAAAATGGTTCCAAAGAGTGCAAGTTTTGGTGATAATCTTGTTGACTAACTTCTGAAAGGTTGCGTCAAATATTATGTAGGCTAAACCAAAGTTGAAACTATTCTACAAGTGACTCAATAGTCGACCTACAATTCATGGTGTACAGTATTCACAACTTAACACTTAACACCACACCACACCTCCGTTTCTAGGGATAAAATGGCCCCTTTCCGATTTGGTATAGATGTAGGTGGACTTTATTAAAAATAAAAAAAAAATAATAAATAAAAAACGTTACACAGTTGTTACATTATTGGAAAGAAACATACAAGAAACAGAAAACACAGACATATAACATAATAATAAGTGATAAAATTACAGTGAAGAAGGTCTGGAGTACAAAAAAATGGATGAATGAATATCATAATGTACAATATAGATGAAAATATGAGGGAATTAAAAAAAATTAGTAACTTGAAGGGTTAAAAGGATTTATTATAAAACTGCTTGATATTAATTGATACTCAAAAACTTATGAGCTTAATCGAGCCGTAACAGTTCTCCATGATCAATTAGAAATCTAATCATGTTTATGATTCTTTTTTTGGATAATGAATCATTAAGAACTCTTTTAGACCAAAGACTTTCAAGCGAAGATGAGGGTTTTCGAAGGTGCCATGACAGTATTCACAACAGTAACTAATATACGAAATTATTTTATTCCTGAAAAGGTAATATCAAATAATGATGCAGTGGGATGGGGTTTTTTTTTGTTATACTTGTCATTGTTCAAATGCAATTTTTTTACTTTATGATATCAAAAATAACTCGCTGCATTCGGATTGTGCCTGTCACTCATCATTCAAGTTGATCCATCATATTGGCCATTTATTTATTTTTTTAAAATTTTATTTAAAACATTCTTACAGAGTTGTAATAAGATTCAGATTACTATTTCTATGAAATTTAACTTAAAGCGAATATTTTTTTTCTGGAAGCAATAAACAGTGTATTTATTTGGGAGAATAACCATGCATAGAGTTACTTTTTCAAGTTCATAAAGTTAAATATGACCACAACTGAACTATCTATGCCATTAATGATAAGTTAATCTGTTAGTGATAAGCACATATAATCATCCTTAATTTTCGAACCTGATTTTTTTTAATGAAAATTCTCTTAAAGTTAATCAAGATAGAGAACACAATCTCTCCTGCTTTTTCAGCCGGAAGACCCCAAATCCTTTCATCCATACACTCACTTAACTAATTCATTACAAACCCCGGATCTTAATCAAGCAACCATCTACGAATCAGAATTAGGAGATGGGGGGGGTAAATCTCACCTGGTGATCAAAGTGGGTGATCACGCCTGATTTAAAATCAAAGCTACCGCAAATTTCTGCAAAAAGTGATTTCTAAGAAAGGGGGTAAGAAGTAAAAGTAAAAAGAAGGGGGAAAAAAGAAACTTTCATTACTTTAATGACAATGGTTAAAGAAATGGGTGGACCGAAAAAGTCTGTCTTTTGCACCCTTCCTTCCGGCTCTCCACCCCACCCCCCATCTTCCCTACGTACCCACATTCCTCCATCCTTTCACATCAAACCCCCTGTTCAACAGTTGCAGAGGCAGCAAGTCTCCATGGGAGAAAGATTCAAGGGGAGCGAGCGAAAAAAAAAAAGACAGTAGTTCCCCTGAAAAATAAGAGATAAAGTAGAAAGAGGAGTAGCCAAAAAGACGTGTTAGAGAAGGGTGTTTAAATTTACAGCGCTCCAGTGAAATTCATTTACTTAAGTGAAAAGAACTTTTTTCTTGACCTTATTTTATTCCACGTGCCGTATTTTTTTTATTTTTGTCCTCCCCCCCCCATTCTTTTTGTTCACTTGTTCCTGTATTTTAAGAGGAAAACGTTGGCAACGTGGGAGTTTAAGAATGGACCCGCCAGATGGGGGGTCGATTCCGGATCAACACAGAGGAGCAAGTGGTGACATTTGATCTGCTAATACTCGAATGTCAACAGGGCTCTTCGAGAATTTTCTAGATCTCGGTATTAAAAGAGTAAACAGACTTAAAAAGAGAAAATGCGATATCGTTTTCTCTGGGTCGGATTTGGTAGGTTAAGTGAGCGGATAGAAATTTTTGAATTTTATATATAAAATACTAGATATTTAAAATAATCACTTACGATCGATAGCACAGTATATTAAAAATAAACTTTCTTAGATTCTTATATAAATTATATTAAATACTAATTTTTAAAACGTGTTTTTTTCTCTTTTTAAATTTATAAAATAAAGAGAATACTGTTGCTTTTCTGTTTCTAAAAAAATACTGATTGTTAAGAGGAGACATAATTTTCATTTCTTTTTCGCATTTAATGAGGAGCCATTAAGTGAGGAGCCAGTACTTCTAAAAATGATTTTCAATAAATATTCTTAAGTTTGTAATAAATAAATGTTGAGTAATATTTATAAAAAAATTGAGATGTGTTATTTCAAATTTCATTTTATAGTGTGAGGAAATAAAATTAAAGCTAACTTTTAGGTTTCGTCAGTCACCAGATTGGATCTGATATTAATTCATGTATTATAATCATTTATGATCGATAGCACAGTATATATTTATAAAAAATTGATTTGACTCTTATGTAAATTATATTAAATACTATTTTTTGAAACGTGCTTTTTTCTCTTTTTATATTTATAAAATAAAGCGAATGCTGTGGTTTTTCTGTTTCTTAAAAATACTGATTGTTAAGAGAAGACAAAATTTCCATTTCTTTTTCGCATTTAGGCCATTGAGTGAGGAGCCAGTATTTTTGAAAATGATTCACTGTAAATATTCTTAAGTTTGAAATAAATAAATGTTGAATAATATTCATAAAAAATTGAAATGCGTTATTTCAGATTTCAATTTATCGTGTGAGAAAATAAAATTAAAGGTAACTTTTATGTTTCGTCAGCCACCAGATCGAAACTGATATTAATTCAAGTAAAATAATCATTTACGATCGATAGCACAGTATATAAATATATATTTTAAAAGCTTGCTTTGATTCTTGTGTAAATTATATTAAATACTATTTTTAAAACGTGCTTTTTTCTCTTTTTACATTTATAAAATAAAGCAAACGCTGCTTTTTTTCTATTTCTTAAAAAAATACTGATTGTTAAGAGAAGACATTTTTATTTCTGCATCGCGTTTAGGCCATTAATTAAAGAGCCAGTATTTCTGAAAATGATTTACTATAAATATCCTTAAGTTTATAATAAATAAACGTTGATTAATATTTACAAAAAATTAAAACGCGTTATTTCAAATTTCATGTTATCGTGTGAGAACATTATTATTTTTTAAGGTATTGCATTAATTAATTTAAGTCGCAACCAATTTAAAAAGGTATGAAACTAAAATTTGGAATATGAATTTATAGGTCATGAACACCGATGTAATTTTATTTATATGTAAGGGGTAAATAATTTTGATAATTTATTTTAAATGGATTTTGACTAAATGTTTATATTTATATATAGATAATTAAAGCCTGAGTCATCGTTTTATTTGTGATTGTTCTTTTACAAATTATTTTAAAGTTAAAAACTACTGAAAATTAAATTTAAATGGACATAAAAATTGAAATCCGTTATTTCAAATTTCATGTTATCCTGTGAGAATATTCTTATTATTGAATCATTGTTTGTTTTAGCTAATTTAAGTCAAACTATCTTGACTTAAACTAACATTTACCTGATTCTCGATACATCGAGAATCAGGTATATGGCGGACATTAGTGCCAAGTTGTAACTTTTTGTTGTTGATACGTCGCCAAATGTGACAATCAACTTTGATCATTTTATAACAACCCTAAAAGCAGAAAAATTGATTCTCCAAATTTCGCAAATTTTCTATCCGTTCATTTTATAGCTTCAAAAACCTCTATCCAATACAGAAATATGTTCTCACTTGATAAAAAACATTTTAACAATAACAACTAAAAATGTAATAACGTTGCCGTTGACTTAAGCTTTAGAATCACAAATTAAATATATATTTTTAATGATGTTTTGGCAATAAATTGCCAAGTGTGACAACCTTATGCTTTATTTTCTAATAACCCTAAACGCGAAAAATTGATGCTTCAAAAGCGATAAACAGCTAATTTGTAGCCTGAGCAATTTGAGGCCTCAAAATCCTCAAACTCAAACATTATATTCTCACATGTTAATAAATATTTTTATATCGCTTGCAATCGAAGTAATTCAAGCTCGCATATTATGCGATAAATGATTCTTGTTAAATTAAATTTTGAAAGGGAGAAACAGTTAAAAATAAAAAAAGAGCACCACATTCCAGCATAGCGCCTAAAGTCATTAAATAATTACTAAAAAATCTAAATATTGCTTACAGCATGTATATTTTACTATCGAAGCAATTTATAACATTTTCATGCTATGAATCAATTTTTATTTTAGGAAAAAATAATCTTGAAACAAAATTGGATTAAATGAAACTTGAGTATATAGTCTATAATAAATATGCTTTTCTATTATTAATCACTTTATATACAGTCTATAATAAATATTTTTTGTATTATTAATCTCTTTGTATATAGTGTAGAATAAATATGATTTCGTATTATTAATCTCTTTTTGTATAGTCTATAATAAATGGGCTTTTGATTATTGATGGCTTTGTATATAAGCTAGAATAAATATGCTTTTGTATTATTAATCAATTTGTAAATAGTTCATAATAAATATTCTTTTATATTATTAATCGTATGCCATTGGTGAAAAATAGTTTTGAAAGTTCCTATTAGTGAATCTTTAAAAATTAACAGCTGGGATAAGTTTAATACGCAAGCATAGAAAAACTAAATGCTTATTTTTGGACGCTTTTTTGATTGAAGCCATGATTGATTGAGGCCAAATTACGCAAATTAGGGTCACAAAACTGAATACCAAATTTTGTATATTTGTTTTGAAGTTTACATACTTGTGGAATCATAGACAGATAAAAGGAAGTTGGGAAAAATAGCTTAATGGACAAAACACAATTCTTTTTTAATAGCGTTCGGATAAATATTTAAAACACAATGTGATTTTTTGCAATGTCTGTAAAGGAAAAGGACCAACATTGAAGTGCGGGGAAATTTTCAGGGATATTTAAGACCTGATTCTATAAAAGATGCAGGAATTTTTTAACAAAACTAATTTAAGTACAAATTTATCGATACCTTAATACAAATTTTTTAAATAAAATAAACAAGTTTAAACATTATATTTGGGGCATTAGCTTCATAAGACAACTAACATCTACGATATTAAAGTATACTTTTAGTATTGTGGTTATGTTACTTGGCTACTGGTCCTAACTTCGTGGGCTCAACTGCAACCTTCAAATGACACATATTCGTTTGACTAATTATTTTGTTATTATTTGATTCGATTTTAAGTTCTTACTTTTTTATATCTAATTCAACTCAAGAATTCTCTCCTTATATGGATCTTTTGTTGTCGTGGCTCAAATATCCTCAAGTTTGTGAGGCTTGGAAATTCGGATATTTAGATTTTGGCTCGAATGCTATTTTCACAGTTAGAAACAGTTCAAAATTATATAATTCCCAAATGCATTATTTGTATATCTTTAAAAAGAAGCATTAACTCCATCGGATATTATGATGAGTTGCACTTGAGGAGTAAAAACAGAAGAATTTTAAAGCAATTTTGATATTGAAGTCAAAGTATGTATTAATGAGGAACACACATTTCACTTAGGTAAGCCTAAAATCCTGAATTGTCATTTCCATTTTTATTTTCTCATCTATGAAGTATATGAAACTATTGTAATCGCCAAATTATTCAAAATGAGATTTTGAGGAATCTCTATCTTTTGAAGCCCTCAGTCGGGAAAACATATTTTTGGAATTATGTCTATTTATAAAGTAACTCAAAACATTACTTTGAGATTGAAGACAAAAAATTTCATTTTTTTTTCAAAACTTGTAGATATCCATTAAAGTTTGAAGATAATGCATAAAAAAAAGTCTATCTGGACGTTATTAAGTTAACAAGACAAATAAAAACGAATTGAGCTAAACAAATAATATTTGGTGCATATATTTAGCATGCAAAGTGTAAATATATATTAAATTTGGAATTAAATTCGCCGAAGAATTTTTGTTTATCAATTTGTAATTTCAGGAGCGTGTAGACAAGAGAAGTAAAAAATGCAGCGACTTGAATATATGAAATTTGATAATTTATCTATATTTGTTATCGTATCAAATGTATGTTTCTATTGATTAAGAAAAGCATTAAAAATTTTTATCGAATTTTTCGGTTTTTGACTCTCAACAGCATTCCAGAGAATTAATTATAAAAAATCCACACAGATAGCATGCCGGTAAATTCTTTATTAATTAATATTTGCTAATGGCATGTGATTAATAAAACACATTTGTATTTATAAATTTTCGAGAAAATGGTAATATGATTCCAAAAAAATAAATGCCAAAATAAAATGCGTTATATAATTTTAAAAAAATTTAAATCTTACGTTAAGAGATTGATCTTACACAAATTAATTAATGTAGACATAGAGTTTTTTTGCACGAGTTCCACTTACTTATCCAATTTTCACAATGGACTTCAAATTAATAATGATTGAGATGTTTTTGACAGATAGGGAACTGAACTTTATTTGGCTTTCCCAGGAGTATTAAATAAAATATGAATCATGTGTTAGGGAATGTACAAGTCCTCCGATTGAAAACACTTCAAATAATTAAGATAAAAATTAGAAGAAATTTATGAATCAATCTTCAAAATATTAATTCTGAACCAATAATAAAAAATCAATGGTTTTTTTAAAGAAAATTTTAGGGGCCAAACTTTTATAGGCAGCCACTCCCAACTTCAACATACACCACGGATACTTGACACATTTAATTCTTAATCTGGCTACATACACACTATTAGTTAGGGAAATATAGTATACTAATCAAATGCAAGTTCCCAACTCTAAGATCCAAAACGAGTGCTTAATAAATCTTATTCTTAACCCCTTAACCGGTTTGCCCGTACGAATCGAATTTTGATAGTTGTAAACAAAAAAAATCATTCATAACAATTATAATTCAATAGTAAAATGACTTCGAATACGTATATAAGCCAAGTATTCCATGGATTTCCATTTGAATCAAAATAAGAAAATATTCCCAAAATAGAAGATGCCATCTTATTAGATAGTAAGGAAAATAAACCGGTTAAGGCATTGGTTGTAAGGGGCGAATTCTGAAAGAGATGCAAAAAGTTACAAAGTACTACTTTCAGACATAAGATCCACCACAAATCCTTAATACATCTTATTCCTAATCTGGCAATGTATTCTCTGATATTAAGGGGCAAATTTCGAGTAACATATAAAAGCTACTAAGCATCTTCATTAAAAAAGCAAAACGAAAAGAGGTATGAAATGTTACTTCAAAAACTTAGTATAAATCTTTTTTTTAACTTTCTTTTTCTTTTCTTTTTTCAACATTCTAGAACACACGAAAGAATCCCCATCTTGCAATATGATTTTCCACAAACTCAGCAAAAAAGAGAGTGGGATGGATGGAGGGAGGGGGGGTCGAAAGTATCATCCCTGAAATCTTGACGTGACACACTACATACAAGAGACACGGGGGAATTTTCTGTCCGAAATGTCAAACGTTACGTTTGGGGATCAGATTTCGGGTAATCCGCCCTATATGGAATGCCTGGAAATCAAAGGAAAGGCATTTTATTGGAGACTGGTCGATCGGCACTCATATCCCTTTCAAGCAGCAACACTTTTCCTTTCAATATCACTCCACTCGTTTCGGGATATCACTCCGGGATGAAAGGGTTGCAATTCTTGGCTGATTATCGCTCTTTCGATCTATAAAGATGGAATGTGATTATAGCTCATATTTCCTTGCATTTCCAATTGTTATCATCTATTTACTCAGAGAGTCCTTAAAATAATCTATTTCTGTTAATAATGAAGGATAATGCATATTTCTGTATATGTTCGTGTCTGTCTGTCTGTGCGTGGAGGTGTTTGTTGGCGCCAGATAGGGAAAACCCAAACTGTGGTATTACAACTTGTCGCTTACATGCCAGGGAGTTTTGGATATGTGCAGCTCGGGATGATTTGTTTGAATTTTTAATTTTAATTTTAATTAATGGGAAATAAAATCAGATTTTTTTTATTTTACAATAATAACGTTGAAATATTGCAGCGCATTTTTTATCATCTTAAATATACTAAAATATTAAAATGCGAAAATTAATCCTTTTAATGATACCAGTTTGTTAGTTTATTTTTTCCTCAATTTAGCAATTTTAAATAAGTTCTGATATCCAAAAATAGTTGTACAAAAATTGAGTTTTTTATTGTTTCATCAAATATATAAATTAATCGTATGGTTGTTTTTTTTCTAGTTTTTTAAACTGAAAAAGTATAATGTTCAATATTTTTTGCGTATTTGTTCAATATATATAATAAAAACTATAATTAAATATTATTGTATTTAAAATTTTGTTCAATATTTAAATTAGAATTAAATCGTATCTTAAAAGTCGATGAACCAGAAATTACGTTTTAAAGTAATATGAAGTATTGGAAGTTGATTCCATGTAGATGGTTGATGTTGATAAGAACAAGTATTAGTCCATTAAACATACAAAAATTTAATTGAACAATTTCATCCTTTAAAATATTTTCTGGAAGAAACCGTCAATATTAAATTATGCATTTCATTTAATTAAAATCAAATACAAAAAAAATTTTTGAACTCCTATAGACCTGGCTAATCTTCAGAGAAGGCTAATACTGCTAATATGGAAAAACATTTGCCTGCATGTAAGTAGTTTAATATAAAGTTGGTACACATAAAGATTCCATGTATGTTATCTTTATATATAAGCATATACACCAATATTCCATAAAATATTTCCCCTTTACAAACATGAAGCATGTCAAGTTAAATAAAAATTATTGATAAATATCCATTACAAGAGTAAATAAAATAATAAGTTTTTTAAGCATTCAAGAAATTATTTTGTCATTAAAATCTCAATCATGAAATAATGAAACCGGTAGTTACCAAACACGACAGCGCGCAAAACTTTTATTTTTAGAATAAAAGAATTTATAAAAACACCAGATTGTGATTTTCTCAATTTTAAGAATATTTTAAAACATTTAATAAAAAATATATGCCTAATATATCCTCTAATTTAAATTATACGAGAATTCAAAATCAGATTCCATTTAAAGTCTGAAGTGTAAATGGTTAAACTGTTGTTTCAAAACCACACTTTTATATAACTGAATTATATAAACCCCCTTTAGAGATACCAATCTTTGTTCATTTATTTCCTATTTTGGAATTTTTCTAACCATTGTTATTTTATTAAAGACAGGGAGGCTTCCTTTATAATTCTGCTTTTGAAAGAGGACTGGATAATAGACTAAAACTTCCTTATCTTTGCGTGGAATATCACCAGATAATAAAGTGATCTAATTATACCAGCATGACTAAAGAATTCATTAAAATTATTTAATTCATCAAGTCATTATTCCATGACAAATACAATTTCAAGTAATATTTACATCATTTCAAACTTACAGTGATTGTTCATCCTACTAAGCCTATAATAATAACAATGTGCATAGACAAAAACCATCATACATAGCTTTGGTGTGGTGTGGTGTGGTGTGGTGTGGTGTGGCGTGATGTGATGTGATGTGATGTGATGTCATGTGATGTAGAGAAGGGGATGCCTGCTCAGGTATCACCCTCATTATCTGACCGTGATACAAAATCACGATCCTGAAATAGCCCTGGGTTTTTTTACAACGAGATGTTGACGTAACTAAACCATCATCATATATAGCCTAAAGCCAAATAGTAAAGACAAGCCCGTGTATTCTGATAAGATATATATATAGTTATTGTATAGACAAATACTCCAGTATATATGTAGGAATTAATATTGAGAACTCTAAATAATTTCCAATTATTCAAGATAAAATAATTTTAAATGTTTACGAAACTGGTGAAAATATAACTCTCTACATATCGATTTAATCATTAATTCCTAATTATTGTAAATGATGGAGACACCTATCATTTCAATTCATACGTCATCTGTTAGTGACGTCAGAGTATCGGCTTTGCTACTTAAGGAACTTCTCTCTTCGGAGAAGAGTCATTCGTCATTTCAGAATGTGAAAAGGTGAGGTTAGGTTAATTTTATCTTCGTTAAACGGATGCACTAGGCCTAAAATTAGGGCTATTGGTGTCCCCACCTTTAATCGAAACAATGCTCTGCTATCTTTTAAGTAAAATCTTTTCTCTTTTCTCTTTAGTAAATAAGTTAAATGTTGTGATTTTTGTTTAGCGTTAATTTGCGGTTTGGCTAAATAAATTGTTTGTCTAAACTTGCCGTTTTCTATCTTCAACATTAACTTAGTAACCCCTAAATATCTTTCCTACACACAAGCGCGCTTACTCACTCACTCACTCACTCACTCACTCACTCACTCACTCACTCACTCACTCACTC
>JAOUZG010010699.1:560125-606971 GCA_026289955.1 Argiope argentata | reverse complement strand
ACTCACAATATATATATATATATATATATATATATATATATATATATATATATATATATATATATATATATAAACAAATACTCCAGTAGATATATTTAATTATTATATAAAAAAATTATATAATATCAGTTAAATAATTGTTAATTTTGATGTTAGTTGGAATGACTAATTCAAAGCAAAGATGTTAAACCTTCAGAAAAGAATACTTAGAATCTTATAGTAAAAAATAAGAGAGACAATTTGGATTTATAAATGAAGCTATGTTATCTCGTAAATTAACAGAAAAAAATTTCCATTTTTTTTTTGTCGTTTCTAAGTTACATCGTTTCTAATCCATGATTTATGATTAATATTGTAAAAATGATGATGTAATGATCTAATATAAGTAAGGAAAATGTAGATAGAAAATTCACACATATAAAGAACACATTATAAGGAAATCAAATGTGTGCTAAAATATATCACATCGTAATGTTCAATAAAATATAAGAAAGTAATAATTTATAAGTGATGATTACGTTTGGTTTTTCATATTAGGGGGATTGAGTGATAACAAGTAAAATAACTAAAAATGCATTTGATTAGTATCAGCCAGTATCTTCATTTCTTGAAATAATAAAAGTCTAGCAATTCTTTTTATGGATGATAATATAAAGTGGATGAAATAAGAAAGCAGATAATATATTTTTCCAACATTCAAGAATTATTCATTAGGATAAAATAACCCAAATGATTTTTCTGCTTTTTCTATTGGACAACTAATGACTTGAAATAACAATTCTCTTGGTTGCCAAGATCTAATGATCCAATAAACACAAAAGTATTCTTTTCATTGCTTGCGTCTGAATTTTATTCAATAATTTAAATTATATGATAATTTTGCCAATTTTTCCACGTTTTGTTGATCAGTTTCTGATTCCAAATTAATTATCAAATTTTAGTAATGAATGCAATAATAAAAAAGCAAGTCAAATATTCAATTAAACGTAAAATAACGTAACTCTTCTAAGAAATCACCATGGTATTGGCATTAATATTCATTTAAATGTATTGAAATTTCAACATATTTTAATTTTGCGATATTATATTTTAATTATACAAAGATTTCATGTTGAACAAGAACAATTTGAAATTTCCTTTTTAGATTTTTTAGGTCATTATATCTTTAGAAAGAAATATTGTTTAAATAATGATTTTGTAACTTAATTCAACTACCACATTATTTTAAAGCATAAAAAATGGCAAAAGATTAATGTATTTAAAAACATTTGCTTTATTTTCATCAATAAGCGTACTTTCAAATGCTGATTTTATTTCAAATTCTTAAATGCCATTTTTTTGTAAGATTGAAAATAGGATGCATTCAATAATCTTCTTAATACTTTGAATATTTTCAAAGCGTACACATATACTGTTAAGAAAAGAGGCAGCTAATTAAATTAATCTTCCATCTTTCCCAAATGTTTAAACTGTAAATCAATAGAAATGAAATTCCCACGAATATCCTTATTCGAATAATATAAATTTCGCAACTGACATGAATTCATGTAATTTATAATTTTCTAATTATGGGTTATATTCAGCTAGCTAAGTTGACAGATGTAACAAAATATTATTCTTTAAAACAAGATTTTAACTCGCCAAATTTATAGCTGGGGAACGTAAGTTTGAATATGATGGAAGTTATGGAATGGATATGACGAAATCCTAATCTCTAATAATGTGGTATAAACTTTCTTCTTTTAATAATAATAATAAAAGAAATCCACAATTAGCTCCCTTGTGATTCAGTAATCTGAATATTTGCCGAAATAGTTTGAAATGAAAAACTTGTGTAAACTCTATCGGAATTATGACAAATTTCAAACATACCTTTTAAAACATTTTTTTAAAAATTCTTAACATTTTTTTAAATCTACTGACCTAAAATCTTTACTGCCTTTTCGATTCTCTTCTTCCAAGAACTTCAATACATGTTGTTAAGTAGAATTATATGAATTTAATGTATATTGATCAGCTGAACTTTATACACATTACTATGATAGAAAAAAAATCCCTTTTCTAATGCTCTTTCTTATTTTTTTTATGACCACGAGCATTTCTTAAGTTATAAACAGAACACAGAAAAGTCAGCAGATAAGCCAAACGATTTTTAAATGTCACCAAAAAATAATAAAAAGTGGCAAAAGATTATTTTATTTGTGAATGAATCCAGAAATTCTTCGATGGGTGAACACTTTTGTGAATTTTATGAACTCTGAATTATTACATTATTATTTTTATTAAATTCTTAAATTGGAATAAAATTAACTTTTTTGGAATATGGAAACTCTTACATAAAAGATTGCGTGAAAAGGATGTTGAATTTCATATTCGAATTTAAATCCAGGTTACAGTACTTCTTCACCATTAAAAAAATTGGAGACCACTGTGTACTTGTAATTTTAAATAGTCATTAATCCATTTTGAAGTCTAATTATTAGTAAAAATGTAAAATATCTACCAGAAATTTCATATTCTTTCAGTTAATTGTGCTTTGAAACGAATAATCGCATAATTAATTAACATGTCGTATTTAAACAACATTTATTTCTCTTATAACTCTGTCTAAATTTTATATATATAAGAATTTTAACGTTGTTTAAATTTTTATGTTCCTCTAATAACTGTTAAAATGTTTGATAATTACTATACTTGGAGACAAGGTGACATTTTTGAGAATCTAAATTCGTATCTCTTTCCGATTTGGTTCTTTGAATTAAGTTTTATGAAAATTAAGTTGATTAACCTGCACTTCCGTGCTCGGTGGGGGTTGCTTTGTGGCAGCTCATCGTAATATCCGAATGGCTTCGGCCGGGACGGACATATACCTATGCCATATATAAGAATTTTTTCGAAAGTATATTTTATTAAATTTCGTTCATTTAGATTAGATTTTTTTTCTGACAAATTTAGTTTTCTTAAAAGGAATTCTGACATGGTAAATGTGTCTAGCCAAATAAGATAAATAAAAAAAATACCCATTCTTCTATTCATTTCGATAAGAATTTCGGAAAATTTCATTTAAAAGGAATTATTTCAAATCGAGCACACTCTTTCCTCCTCGCCAGCAGGCAAATTTGAATGCTGGTTCTTCCTCCTGCGAAACGTAAACATCGAAATAAATTGAAGAAAGCATGTTTTTCGCTCCCCCCTTATTGCATTGAACATCTCCAGAGCGTGCACACATACACGAAGCGAATCAAACGTGCACCCTCTCCAGACAGTCAATAAAATTTCCTTTTTTCCGGAGAAATCGAGAATTCGAAGCATCGATTTCTTCCTGCCTGCTGGATTTAGAATTCCGAAGAATAGACAGTGAAGAACGCCAACAGGTGTTCTGCCCAAGTTAAAAATATCCTCAGCAAGTGTGCGCTAAAAGTCGATATTTTTTACTGTGAACTCTTCTATGCTTTTTGATTCGTACAGAATAGGCCTTTTGTATGTAAGGCTTGCTTTCGCTGTGATCTATTGGTGTGTAAATTTTTCAGTGTAAAAAAACAGGTTTGTATTGTAAAGTTTTTTTTCCTGTTGGAAAACTTCTGGAAAGTTTTAAGCTTGTTTTTTCCCCTCCCCCGGTGATTTTCCAAGAATTGAAATATTTTTTTTCTTTCAAAAATGATATATTTTTTGGAGAACAAAATACAGAAACATATTTTAAGCAAAATTTAAATTTATATTGATATAATCTCGCCTTTTCTCAGCAGCACTGTAGTGTAAAATAAATATATGTATATTTTTTTAATCGTCAGTAAAAAAACTGAAAAAAAAAATTCAAAATTTTAAGATAAATTAAACTAAATGTAAGGTTTATTTGTGATAAAAAGAATGAATAATATTCTTTTGTTTCCATTTATTAGGTTTCTTATTAATTATCATCTTAATTTGCTTTTTTTTTGCAAATGAATTGTGCGATTAGAAAAATAATCAACTTTGCATGTCATTTTTTTGTTTTAAAATTATACATTCATTTTAACAAAACTACTTAATTATAATTTTAAAAAATACACTTATTTATAAAAAAATTAACAACACAAAAATTTCATAAACTTAAAGCAAATTCTATGAACGCATCATAAAATATTAATAGAATTTTATTTTTTATTTCATTGAATTGATATCTAATTTTGATTCTTCTTTGTTTGATTGCTTTTGAAGCTAAATAATGAAGGCTTTTTATCATAACATAATTTTTTTCATGCGTGAAAATCAAAGAAACATTTTTGCTTCAATTATAGACGATTGGATTTATGAATACAAATATGTTATTTTAAAATAAAATATTCTACTAACTAAAAATGCTGAATTTTATAATTTTGAATTGATATTCTATATCCAAACTACCAAAAACTTTTCCTAACCGTTGCAATTTTAAATGTTTTACACAGTTTTAAAACAAAATAACATGATCAAAATTGCTATGAAAATATATTCTTATTTTTTTTTCAGATTTACTGTCGAAATGGAAATATACGAATGAAAATGACTAAAAATATAAGAATATAAATTATTCTTATACCAATAAGAATATAAATTATTCTTATTGGACATATTTAATAGATTTTTGAAATTGATTGAAAAAATTGATAAAATCTTTTACCTACGAAAACTTTAAAATAATTCGGATAATTAGTCCTTATATAAATAGAATTTTTTTAAAAAATATAGATAAATATGAGGAAGCTACATGTTGGTTGTGAATAAATGAAGATTTATATTAAATTTTGTATTGAAAATCCCTTGAACTAAATAGGTTATTACTCAAGAAAATTAAACGAGTTATAACTGATATTACAAAATATTTATAAATTTGTATAATGTAAAAATAAGATAAATAGGGAAAGGTAGGGGAAAATGGGTAGAAAAAGTACTGTTTTTACATTTAACACTCCTTTTCACTTAAAATAACACTGTAAATAGGAATTTTTTTGGGTTTATTTATGCAATGGGTTTATTACCTTTATTGTTATTATAGTTAAACAATTTTATTTTTATTGCACAATTATTGTTTTTAACCTTTTTTACACCCATTCTACCCAAACCTCTGGGATAAAATGGGTAGTAGATTGGGTAAATGGGTATTATTTTTAAAAAAACTCTAATAATAATACAAAATTTAATTTAAAATATATTATTTTTATGTAAAAAATGTGATACAAAAATGTGTCTTAATTGCAATTTATGCTGAAAAGGTGTAATGACCATGGCTATTTAGGTTCGGTTCTTTTAAAATTTCAATAATTTGATCTCTTTCAGCTATGTTAGAATCGTCATCAGGAAAAGAATAATAATCACCAATTGCTGATTTCTATACATATTTGACTATAAAATCGTCCCCTTCCATGCCAGTAATCTGGAAAATAAAATTTTTATTGAATTTTTTCCAGCTTATTTTACAGTAACCTAATTGCCCGTCATTATTTTGAGTAAATTAAACTTGCACCTTGAAATTAAAACATTTTGGGTCACACTTGAATGTGAACTAAGGAAACTTTTTCCTTGGGGAGTAGCTTTACTTTGTTTTGTGTATTTTGTATTTGGTACATTAAAGTCATCTAAACACGTGGTATTGTAGGCCTACAAGTTCCATTCCTACTGCATCACTTTAAGATACAGCAAAAAATGCAATAAAAATACTGGTTACGCAATTTACCATAAAATTGGAAATCTGGTTTAAATAATTACATCTAAGAATGCAGAAAATTTTAATAAATTGTTAAGCTTAACCATTACCCATTTTCCCCCATCATACAAAAATACTCATTAAACATAAAAAAAAATTAAAATATTTCCTTCTTGTTTATGAAGATCTTTTGTTCAAAATGCCTTGTAGTTGACCACTGGAAAAATATTGATGATAAATCAGCAACAATAATTACTTTTTGAAAGTTTTTAACACTTTAAAAAAAAAGTACTCATTCCTGACTTTAACATATGACAATCTTGTGTTGCAAAATTTAAAATATGAAACTTTTAATGGAAAATAAATGTTGCCAACAAATTTTTAAAATATATTATGAAGTTAAAATAATCTTTTAAGTTTTTATGCGTTTTTTTAAATTGACTATAAAAATTACCCATTTTACCCCACTACCCACTTTTCCCCACCTGACCCTAATACAAATAGGATAAATTTGTATAATTTTTTGTATTAAAGATAAGAAAATTAAAGAAAAATAAACTTGCTAAAATCATCAAATTTTTTTCTTCTACTTAATATCCTTTCTGAAATATTTAAATATCACTTTAACAGAAGGTAAAAACAATTTTTTGATTGTGAGATTAGGAATTGAAACTATCCCTAAAGGTTTGTTTGTTTTGCCAATTGGAGGAGTTAAATCTTCTATTAAAACTGTAAAAATGATGCTACGAGAACTTCTGAGTTAAAGTTATTTGAATTTTAAACTATCATTTTTTTCCTCTTTTGAAAAGTGTACAATAAAGAAATGTTATAATTCCAGGAAATTTTTAATTCCAAGTTTTGATCAATCTTCATATTTTAGGCATTCTAGGGTCTGAAAAAAATAAAATTATATCAATCTGTGAACACGATAAAAACATTTGATTGAAAAACATTTTCAGACAGTCCAGTAAATATGGTAGCTGTAGTACAAAGGCATATTTTATAGAACAAGTTTACAAATTTTTACAGTATACATGTTGCGTATCGTTTCTCTTTTATCGTTCAAGTAATCGTTCACGATCTAGATTATAAACATACTAAACGAATAGTGTACTTTATTGTGTTTGATGAAACTGCTTATGATTGATATTTCTTTTAAAACCTGCTAATGAAATACTTTCTATACGAATTTATAAATGTTACTAGCAAAATCTAAAATGCAATTAAAGATCTGAATAAGTATGCTTAGAAAATGGTAGTTAATGAATCTTAAATTCAAAACTATATAAAAAAAGTTATGATAGTGTGTTAGATACAAAACTGCTTCTATAAAATATTTGAACATTTCTTTCACGATGAAGAAACAACGGGATAAAGCAAAAGCAAGTCCACATACTGTTGAGATCGTGCTGCCATCTGGTGGGGAAAATGACAGCGGAGTTTTTTTTATGTTTTAGTTTTTTTCAAATAAAAAAAAATTGATTGAAATAGCGAATAATGGTACTACTTCCTACAATATATGTTACTATTTTCATTATTTCTGATTGTGAATGAGGGCTAAATGGAAAATAAAGTCAAGTTGATTGTTTAGTATTTTTGTGGTAGAAACTAAGATGTCGAGAGTCCTTTTTGAGGAATTCACAGAATATATAGAATGAACGAAATTGATCTGCAATTAAATAATAGTTCTACATTATTATTTAATGATGTTTTTTATATAATTGAAATATATTAAGGCCCAATATATGCGTTAATATGTTTTTTTCTTCTACATCATAAAATACTTTTTTCCATTGGTACTATTTATATTCGATGAAAATATGCTGTATTTATTTCAAGTAAATAAAAAATAAATAATAAAAGAAATTATGACTTCAGAAATGTTTTTTACTAATATGTAAAGCATTCAAGATGTACAAAACGTATAATTTCACAAATGAATTATTAGAGATTTATATATTGTTGACTTCGTCACTTTTCTAATTAACTGAATTGTATTTAGTAATATTACAATTTTTTTACAGGAACCGGATATAATACAAAATAATATATCCTTACTTGCACCGTTGCTACAACAAATTTTAAGACTTCAAAGCCCTAGATTATGTTCTCATCAAAGAAATTACTGAATTTTATTTATTATTTCAGATTTAAAATACCACTTTGCTTTTGCATAATTGAATGTTTTATTTTAAGAATTTTTGGTTTTATATCTATAGTTAATCTTGAAAACCTCAGAAATGCAATATGTACACTGATATCTTTATATAAACAGGAAAAATTCTTTAACTAATAAAACTTTAGTTTTTTTTTTTGTTTGTTTTTTTGTTTCTGTTTGTTAATTGCTTTTGGAAGGTAGGGATTCAGTATTGAATTCAATTATCTTTATCTGTAATATTTTAATATCTAATCAGCAATTACTTCCGTATTTCTGATTTAATTTCCATTAAATTAATACATTAGTAATGAAAACTAATAGTAGACTAAATAATAAATAATTCCTTGACTTAATAACAGAAATAACGAATACAATAAGATTTAACTAATTTTTAAAAGGAAACACTAAAATATTTGCACGAGACTATATATTTTAAATACGAAAGTTTCATGATAAAGGCTCCATTTTTTGAATCATAATAGTTTTTTTTAATCTGTGTGCTGTTTGCAAAAATGTAGTATTCGTTTTTAATTATTATTTATATTCTACATCAAAAGCAAGAAAATAAGAGATTGGTTTTCACTTTTCTCTTACTTTTTCAATCGAATTTTAACATACACGAATTCGATATATAACTAGCAATTGTATTTTAGAAGCAAATATAATTGAAATAATGAGATCTTTACTATTAAGATACACTCGAGATTTAAACCTTGTAGTCTAATGTGTTGCAACAAAATTTATTATTTTTAATAATTCATACTTCTAATCTGGTATAAATATTTTAAAGTGGTATTTTAATAGTAATAATTTTAATAAAATATAAATATTACCATAATTTGATTTCATTAGAAAATCAGAATAAAAATATTCCATCATCTTCTATCCATAAAACTATCTAATTATTGAGAATCTAATTTCTCATGAACTCTAAAAGTAGATATTTTTAAATTTCGCATATTATTTTTTTACTTAACTTTTTGAATTTATTTGGTATTATATCGTAACAAATTCCGAATAATGATACAACTCATTTTTCCATCTAAGTAATCTTATTTGCAATATCAATTGCAATTACTTAGAAACATTCAATTCGCCGAGGAATCGTATTTTGGAAATATTTTAATGAATACGAACTTTAAGAGAATCCAAATCACATATCTAAAGTATTATCCATACTCGAACTATAATCTTATTTTCTTCCCCTTGAATACAGTTCCTCTTTAAGATGATAATGGAATTCTGGTAACAGAGACTTAATTTCTGAAGGATCGACTCTGTTGCTTTAACTTGATGCATCCAATGGAAGAAAAGCCTGGCCACTGAGACTTTATAAAAGAATTAAATTTAGTTTTTCATTGTTTACGCAAATTTCTTTCCATACTTAAAGCAGTCAAATCGAATTTTATGTATTAAATCTGCGATGGAGCAATGCAAAGTGAGAAGCAATTTCCAAATTTAAATCCACTAAACCTGATTTTTATCGAAAACGTCTCCTCTAAAGAGGATTTTTGCAATTCTAATTTTTGGGTGGGGTTTGAGGAAGGTATCGATGAAAAATGGAATGAGTCAATAGGCTTGCTTCCTTATACTTCAGGATTAATTTTTGACTTTTTTTGAATTTTGAAAATATATTAATTTTCAAAATTATCTTTCTAAAATTATACTAGCTACTTTCAATAATGAAGATAATTCTAAGCATTTTCCCCAATAATATGTTTTATCAAGATTTATTCTTTTGGATAGTTTTTATTGTTCTGAAAGTTTTCTTAAAAAGAATTTTGTCTCAATTATTGATAAAATTATAGATTGAAAATTTTAGTATATGAACGAAAAATATTAATTAGAGAATTAAAAAGAATTTCGGTTATTTTATACCGTCAATGAAGATCACAAATAAAATCCTCCTTTTGAAAGTACATATTCCTTAAATTAATATATTGACTGACGTATGAGTCGCATGTGATTCACAAATACTTTGCAATTTGAAAGCACATTTTCCTCTTCAGTTAAAAGGAAAAATTTCTGAAATCTAATTAGATAAGTTGCTTCAAAAGTATGCGTAAATCGTAGCAGAGAAGTAAAAATATTCTTATAGATATTATAAATATTGTTTATAAATGTATATACACTTCCTTTATAACAATACTTAAATTTTATTCACTTTAAAGTCTTTAAGAGTTCGTATTTCAGTTCCTTATTTTTATTCAAAGTTATTTTTTGCATTAATGAAACTTCTTTATTTGAAATTTAGAAATCAATTCTTGTCAAAACAAAGAGTTTCTATGAGAGTTTCAAAAAATTTCGGACTTGTTCATTTTATGTTCAAAGTAAGAATATCAAAATATTTAGGAAGTAGTCAATTTTAAATTGTGATATTATTGCTAATACTATCTTGAACTAATACTACATAAAAGATATTTTAATATGGCATTCAAAAAATTAGGACATAAATAAAATAATAAATTTTTCTACAATAAATCTTTATAGAAATAATTGTTAAGCCTAATCATCACACTAGTATAAAAAGTTCGGGATTTACTGAATTCTTTTAAATCAATATTCTTCTTAGCATATGTATTCATAATATACCCTAATATAATGTAGTATGCATATACTATTTTAAATTATACATTATTAATGTTATGAAATGAATTAATAAATTTTAAACATTCGTATTTAACTTTAAAAAAAATAAAATATTGATTTTCTTTCCTTATTGACATTAAATTAAAACTTTTCTAGTTTTTGTTATTTGATAAAACAAGTACTTGCAGACGATATTTTTTCTTTTTATCTGAGCGCGCTCTTCATGAATATATTTATATTCCAATAAAAAAAGCATGGAAACTTAAGATAAATATCGTTAGGGGAAATTATTTTCTAATCATTTAGGATTTTTAGTGTAAGACATGTTAGCAATTAACAGATAAAATTAAACCTGAAAAAATATTTTCATATTATACCATTATTGAACTAAATATATAGTAAAGAATATATAGATATAGTCAAGAATATATAGTAAATTTACCGGATTTTAATTAAATAAATTCTACTTTATTTTGTTAAGTTGTTTATGCACTATTAAAATACTCCTAATATTTAACGATTTTGATATTTTTAAAAATAAATTGGGAGATAAAGCTTTTCTTTACTTGATTTCATTTCACTTGACTCAATGTACTTTTCTCCAAACGATATCCGAAGCTTTGTCTCTTATGTAGAATGATAAACACAACTTAATGCGGTATGCGCTTGTTGAGGAAAACGATATTCAATACCATCTATAATGAAATATGGAGCAAAGTGCCTCCAAAGTTGCCGCAATGCAAGATTTAACTTAACTCTTAAAGTAACACAACCCCCTTGCCTCCTGGGAGAAATTCAGCACGCTAAGCTCTTGATGTGTTTCAAAAACGCTAAAAATTAAATCAGCATCTTTTCACCCAAACTTTATACATAGCAGGGCAATCGATAGCATCTTATAGGTCTAATGTATGCAGATTTGTAAAAAGCATCCTCGGATAATATTTTCCGGTATTGATTTTTGTTGTTGTTTGTTTTGTTCGTCGTTGCTTCAAATATTTTAATGCTAGCTTTTTCTTAGTAAATGTAAACAATTGGTTTATCTAGAAGAAAACCGAATTTGGGTTTTTGAAAAATCCCTTTATAATTAGGATTTGCTCCTGCTTTGGAGAAGAGAAAAATAAATTTTTGTTCCGTAAATAACTGAATTAAGATTGGGTTTCAAGTCCACTGTTTTTTATTCAGAGAAAAACTAATAAAGATTCTCTTAAGTTTCATTTTTCAAAATTCAAATTCATTTTTAATGCTTCATATGCTTCATATAAAGAAAGTATAGTGCTTTTCAAAAAATTAAAACTGAAAATTTTGTCGAGGCGTTTACATTTAGATCTTAACGAGTTCGAAAAATGTATTTTTTGAGAATGTCTGTCAATCAGTCTGTCTGTGACCAAATTAATTTAAAAAGGCTTTGAACCAGACGGATGAAATTTTGTATACAGATTTTATCTCAAATTCTCAGATACCTATCAAATTTTGAATAAATTAAGTGAAGAAGAAACTTGTCTGTCCGGCTGTTCAAATATAATGTAACATAACAAAGCGAAGGGGGCTAGATAAATAAAGTTCTATACGCAAAATCAAAATCTTTAGTCTAGATACCAATCACTTTTTGAGACATATCCAAAAATGACTTGACCATCTCTAGGCCTGGGCTTTTAGGATAATTATCTAGAAATATGTTAACTTAACTCAAAAATGTAATATCTTAACCTGTTAACTGGAGGTGACAAAATATTTCAATGCAAAACGAATATAATTTATTTACCCGGTTAAAGGGTTAAATGTATCCAACTCAATACGTGATTTTGTGATTACAAGTGTAATTTTATCAATCGAAATTTGTTTTTCATTCGGTTGAGATTTAGTATCTGAAACGGAAATTCAATTTTCGAATACTATTAACTTCAAGTCAACAATTACTTATCAAATATTTTTTGAAAAATGGCACAATAGATTCAGTAAAAATGCTAAATTAAAGTCAAATGTTGATATTTCTTTACTACTATACAAAAACTTTTATTAATTTAATATTAATTGATAGGGGATAATATACGGAATTAAAAATATTTATTAATTTCGATGCTCATATTTTTTTGTTATAATGCTCACTGTTTTAATGTTTATGATAGAAAATGTCATACATGTAATTTTAAAGAGAATTTGCTAACTGTTTATCTTCAAAATATTTTGTAGTATTTTTTAATAAATGTAACGATAAGTAACTATTATTTCGATTAGAAATATATCAAGTTGGATTTGATAAAGAAATCTCAATTTTTCCCTTTTTTAAGGGTATTTGATCACATTCCTTTTCCTAAAATGTGTAGAAATGTTCTAAAAATCTTTGATAGATTCATAACAGAAGTAACATAGGTACCCATAATCTTTCAGAAACCCCAAAGAATTTTTAATTAGGATGATGCTTATTAGCAAATGAGACATATTTCCTTGTACTGTGTAATAGAATTAAAAGCAGAAATGAGGGTAAAAATCTCAATTCAGTATTATTCGGGGCAAAAAAAGTAAAAAAATTATATTTAAATGTAAATTATAAAATGGATATTTCACAAAAGTGCAAATTATATCAGAATAGGGAAGGTTTTCAGAATATCTCTACAGATTCAGAAAGATGCAAAACAGCACACGCACACGCACACGCACGCACACACACACACACACACACACACACACACACACACACACACACACTAAAGAATGGGCTCACTCTAGCACCACGATATTACAAAACTATATAAATTTAAAAATACGAAAAGGAATTATGGAAAACATTTCTAACCTTTTATCTACCATTTGAAGATTCATTTAACTTTCGTTGACCATGGTTTTCTTAAGCAAAAATTTGTCAATCAAAATAATCCTTGGGGTAACGGGGTGACTAGATATAACATAAAAAAAATCCTCATTTATAAGAATGTTTAGATAGTATCATGCTCATTTTTTCCATAGTAAGTATGTTTACACCATGCTTATCAACTGTCAGTCCACAAATTTACCAGAATATAATTATGGAGTTTTGTAAGTAATTTCTGCTATTGAGAAACTACTTTGATTAATTAATCAATATTTTTTTTTATTTTACGAAATTCTTTATAAGCTTCAAACATCTTTATTCTTTTATGAATTGGATTATTAGTTTTATATTTTTGTGAACTTCCGTTAACATTGATTATAGTCCTTTACCTATTTTTTGAAATGTTCTGTAGAATATTTCTACGATACTTTTCAATATCTATAGTATTCTAGAATTCTATAATAGATTGGGAATTAGATTGCGAGAACTTGATGAGAAAGTGAATTGGAATGAATTAAGATCAGAAATTTAAAACGCTTATTATTGTAAATCGACTGCATTAGCTCTGTAGTAGGATTATAGGGATAACAGAGAAATTTACTATCGATCATTCTATTTGTAATCGGATAACCGAAAAATTAGTTAAAATCCCTCAATTTCACGCTCAATCGAGTCGAGATCGTCTTTAAACTGTCGTGATTTGGATTTAAAGAGCTTTTCTAGTAATGACTGATTAAATAATTCGGGGATTGAGACTAATTTTTGAAAAGATATTAATAAATAAATCAGTTCAGATTTGTTGATTTGGCTAATTAATAGTTCATTAACCTAAAACACTTCATTATTGTTGAGATATGAAAAAAGAGCATCTGGATTTTGATTCATAAGACCTTTCTTGTGCGAATTTTTGTGAATCTGCATAATTGCTTCTAAAAAATTAAATGAATTTTGTACTCAGTATATTGTTATTGTCCTAGAAAGTTTTAATCAAAAGTTCTACTGTTCTATTGACATAAAGATCTGGACAGCAATTACAATTTGATAAATTTATTATCTTTATATCAAATGAAAATTATTAATTCCAACTTTAATAGATATTTTAACTTTAATAAAAGGAATTTATAAATAGAAAAGTAAATTGACTAATTAATAATTCATTAACAAAGCAGGAACACTTAATTATGAAAATAAAATGCGAATCATGAAATACGAAATATGAAAATGTGGCTCTAGACTTTTATTTCCTAAAACCCTTTCAGCCTAAATTTATATGAGTTTGCTTACTTATTTGTAAAAAGGGAAGATATTTTTACAAAAAAAAAATATTTTTTATGATAGAGAAAGTATTATTCAAATTCACTACTATTTTATTGACGTAAAGCTTTGTAAATTAAATGTAATCTGAGACATTAACTAACGTCAAATCAAAATTACTAACTCCAATTTTAATATAAGATTTTTAGGCTTAATAAAATCTTTTTTATAAATAAAATATTAAATTGGCTAATTAATAATTAATTGAAAAATCAAAAGCACTTCATTATTGTTGCGAGATACAAAATGAAGCATCTAGATTTTTATTTTATAAAAACCATTTTAACGTAAATTTAATAAATCTGCATAATTACTTAAAACCAAATTGATGAATTTTGATCTTAAAATATTTTTATGGTTTCAGAAAGTACGGAAAAAATTACTACTATTCTATTTATATAAACAATTTCAAGCTGAGATATTATCATTTTATAAAAAGAAAATCATTAGCTCCAATTTTCAAGATCGATTTTTAATTTTAATAAAAGCACATTATTAATTAATCAATTCAATATCAATAAAACATGGAATCGAATAATTAACAATTCATTAACAAATCAAGAACCACTATTGTTGCGAGATACAAAAATGTAACATCTAGAAATTGATTTCATAAAAACGTTTTGGCATGATTTTATATAAATCTGCATAATTACTTATACTTTGAGAAAAATGCATCATTATTTATATATTTTATGCTCTCTTAAAGTATTAATCAAAATCACTACTATTCTATTGATTTGAAGATATGTAAAATTATAATCTGTGTCATTAACTTAATGTCAAATCATTCGAATTTAAATAATCACTTTTTACCCATAATAAAAGTCTTTCTCTCAACAGAATAAATTACGACACAAATGTATTATTTACTCTAAGTCAACTCATATTGATAACTGAAATACCAAAACAATAATCATACCTTAAATTAAGAATTTAAAGGTATTTTGAAATATGAGTTCCCACTTTAAATAATACAAGAATACCGCTGGCTTCAATCAACATAATTTAAAGAGTTCTCTTAATTCCTGTATAATTTGAGCATATATTTCAAAATCAGGATTTTCCTATAAAGACCATCATTCAGTTAAGAGTACTTATATCCCTTTTAAACTCTTTTTCCGCCCGCTGATCATTTTCCACTCCCTGAGAGGAAAAGAAAGAAAAAGAAAAAAGAAAAGAAAAAAAGAAGAAATATTTTATCCTTGAAGAAAGCGGTGCTTAAAATTGATGAGGGATGTAATACTAAATGCCTATCCATAAAAAACGCAGCGTCATTTTCTACTGACCCACCAGAAAATAATATCAGATATATCAAGGAGATGCGGTAAGAAAAATCGCCCCCATGAATATTTAGTAGGACATGCATAAAGTACAGCTGCATCTTATTAAAGTGAGGGATAGTGATGTGGTCCTGTTGTACGGGAACCACTAAATGAAAGTGATAATAATAAAATTGGAATTTAGTACTCAGGACAATGTTCAATTTTTTTTATCAGCATTAAGTGTTGATCAATATTTCTTGTGGATTTCGGAGTTGTGTTTCTTTTCTACCCCACCGAAGAAGAATATGAAATATTAGTTTGAAAGCGTTTTAAATATATGAAAGCAATCTATTTCTTCGAACTTATTTGTATGGCCATTTTTTAGATCTTGCATACAATGAATCTTGTTTCTGCATTGACAATGAGCAATATTATTCGAATCCTGTTACTCTAGATACTTATTTGAAAATTTAGTGCATAGAATATTAAATTTAGAAGGTCAACAAGTACATACAAAGATGCAACTATGCTTTAACTTTCCACATTGCTTTATAGGGCAACTAAGCTTCATAGCGAATATGTTCGGAAAGCCTAGATAT
Source organism: Argiope argentata (assembly GCA_026289955.1). Taxonomy (NCBI): domain Eukaryota; kingdom Metazoa; phylum Arthropoda; class Arachnida; order Araneae; family Araneidae; genus Argiope; species Argiope argentata. The sequence continues at coordinate 590,575 of JAOUZG010010699.1, read as the reverse complement.
AAGGCAGAGAATTATGATTGCTCTAATCAGACAAATTTTTTTTTACAAATGCCAGGGAGAAATTGCTGGACTAAATTTGTGCTGCACTTGAGTCTGCCCATGTAGGTTTTCAATGATTTTTCTTCAAGTAAAGAAAATTATGCAGTGATTCTTTCATATTTACAACTAATGCCTATAACTAAGCCCCACCAAGGATTTAAGAACTAATTTAAACTGTTGAAGCTTGTGGTAAAACCAAATGTGCATTTAAAAAAAAAATTTAATCCGTGCAGAACAAGAAATATCGTTTTTATATGATTTTATGTGAACTAAATGAACATGATAATAAAACAAAACATAAAATAATATTTTTTTAAATTAAATTTTAAAAATTTTCGGATATTTTTTTTAGTTTTTTTAATAAATTTCAATCCACCAAATTGATTAATCATTCTTACATAATTAGGTACTGTGTGAAGTATCGTGTTAACTATATATGAACGTGAACTATTTTTATTCGATCACTAATTTAATTTTAATTAAATAATTTAAAAGTCAGATTTAAAAGTTTTTAAAATAAAATTATTTGTAATCTCTGATTGTTGAAAAAAATTTAGTTTACCAATTTTTATCTTAAAGCATAAAATAATAATAATAATAATAATTTTTAAAAACTAGTTAATATAATTATATATTTTTAGTAGCTTTGTTTTCAGAATGAACAAAAATGTTATAGTTATGTAAAACTGACTCATAATTTATAACTAAACGCAGAAATAAAGGTCGCCATAAAAATATTTGACTTAATGATATTACAAATTGTTATCCAATTTTAACTGAAATGTAATGGAATAGAAATTAATAGAACTATGTTACTTTTTATTATTTTACTTTTTAGAATTATGATGCCTTTTGAATAAATATCCATATATATAATCCACTCCAGTTCAAATACGTTTTTTTAATTATTTTTAATTCGTAATGGTTCATATTTGATGTTAATAAATTTTTTTCAAATATTAAGTTCTTAATTATTCAACTCTTACTATTAGTCCACACTCTCCGTATATGTATTTATATATCTTGTTCATATTTTCAATTTTTAATAAAATACTTATTCATCTACTCAAGTACAAATGCATTTTTTGAAACTTGAAGTGCATGATTCTTGACGTTAATACCGTTTTTCATAATTATTAATTCATTTAGTTATAGTAATTTCTAACGAAAATTGAAATCATCAAGCCGTAGCTCAATCGGCAAAATGTGAGGATTTCAGATTTTTTCACTTGAAATTGAAGAATGCGAGTTCAATTCTTGCAAAAATTAATAATTTTTGATAAATAATTTATATTAATTGTAATTATTTAATAAAAGTAACTAAAATAAGAACACAGTTTATTGACATAAACAGTAATTGATTAAAAAAATTATTCATAAAACTTGTTAATGAATATGTTAACATAAAACGTATTTCAAACCTATTTTAGGTTAACAGCTTTACAAATTTTATTAGCAAAATTTTTTGGTTGAACGTGTGTTATGAGAAAAAGGTTGGATGGTTTGAGATAATGAAATATGGGATCAAATATTCGGCTGATTAAAAAAATGTTATATGAATTAAAGGGTCTATAAAATGAGATATTTAAATTTGAACAATAGATTTGATTGAGATAAGCAGCATAATTATAAATAAAGTGAAATAATACTGAATAAATTTTTTACTTAAAAAGTAATTTTGCATATATGTTATTTCGGAGCTACTTATAAATCCAACGATAAATCAAATATTTATAAATGCTTTTGCTTTCGTTCATTGTATATATTAAATTCCCTATTTTATGTATTCTTTCATTTTTATTTTTAATCTAAATTATCATTTTTGATTTCTTTCTTTTATAATTGATTTATCTCATATGAAGAATGCTTAGTAGTTTGTCCTAGTTTAAAGCACTTGAATGAAGAAATATTTACTATTTTAGATATATAATGAAAATAAGTCAGATTTTCTAAATATTATTCTAAAAAAATGAGCCTTTAAGTTTTTATCACTTTACGGCGAAGAAATAAAAATATTTTCCACAAAAAAATCCACTTATTTTTTATTTAATATGGGAGTATCTTCTTTTCCATCTTTGAAGTAATTATTATATAATGAATTTGAAACGTTGAAAATTCAACGCTAGTATAATTTTTTGATCAATTATTTATAGTAAGTGTAATTGTCAGTCCGGGATAGTCTGGTTGGATTCGCATCCTTTGAGCTACGAATTCGAATACCGTATATAGATATGAGAATGGAAATTGCCCAGAAATTCACTTTCTATTTTGCCGCGTAATATTGTGATTTTGTCATATTTACATGCATATTTATATTAATTGTAATTATTTAATAAAAAGTTACTAAAATATTTTTTATTAATCTAAGTAGGAATTGATTTAAAAAATTGTTTTTTTTTATATTACTTGTCTGTATGTATATCAAGAAATGAAAATTTTCTCCTGAAAATAGAAACCGAGTTCGTTTTGAATCATTATTTCCTCTTTTTATGAATATAGTCAGTTTAAATTGCTAACACACAGATGCATATTTTTGAAAATATAAACTATAAGCAACTGTAAAATACAAGGATGCAAATAAAGAACACAAACCCATCTTCGGAAAACAAAACTTTATTATTTCATCATTGCCTTTCCTGCAGACGGGCAACATTTCCAGAAGAACAGTATCTGCATATCTACAATAGTTATTTCTCAAATATCGGTTCAAATAGCAAAAAGTATTTGCATATGTAATATATAAATTTACAGGAAACTCGCTTCAACTAGAGATGAGAAAATGGCAAGAGTAACTAAATATACTTTATATACAGATATATATCTGAATAGAGAATATCATTCGTAACAAATGCCACTGTTGTCTTCGGCGGCATCTTATTGCTTTTTGTAAGAAATGCATGAAATTTTATTGCTGAATATCTGTCTGAAGCACTGTTTCGCTCCAAACGTCTTATTGCTCTGTTAATAACAACAACATGATTTTATTGCTTATGAATGAAATGATTGTATTGCTCTCAAGCTGGAAACAGCTTATCCTTCTCGTTGTGCAGGAATTCTTTACTTATGATAATGTTTCAAATTAAAATCGTTCAACTAATTTCAAGTTCAACTACGTTAGTAACTTAATACACGGAAATAATCAATTTGCAGATAAAAATAAGATCATGCAACAGTTAGTGAAACTAACATTTGTAGAATACCGATTATCACAGAATATGCATTATTACGCTTGGATAAATAACCTTGAATATGACATAAATCTGATTTCTAAATACAAATTATTGCTCATATATAGCTAACACAGCACAAATAACAATATAACACAAATAACTAACACAATACAAAAACGTAATTGATATATTTAAAACAGTTAATTTTAGACACACATATATATAAGCAGAATTTTCTTTTAAATTCAAAAAGCTAATACATTCAAATAATTTATTATGAAACCAAATATTTTTTAAAAATTTTAATCCATTGTTGTGGAATGTACTTTCATTTTCAAGGGAATTTAATATCTGAACAGTTTAGTATTTATTATTAATAACATATATTAAAATAAAGTTTTGTATTCAAGCATTAAAGATAATTATACATGAACAGAATTTATACCATCCCTACACTAAGCAACAATATTTGAAACACAAACGAATGTACTATTTAAATACAACTTATTATAACCATAAAGGGGAGCTATAACTGAACATTATTTATTTTTGAGCAGAAATGATTTAAACTGAATTAATTTAACTGAAATGATTTTAACTAATTTTGATTTAAACTGAATTAATTTTAACTGGTTGGCTGAATTTTCCTTGAAATACAAATAACTTATTTAATTGAATTTAGATTGTTTTTGAACAAAAACAGTTGATATATTTAAGCAGAATAATCTGACTGCATCGTGCGATTATTAAATTAAAACACAAATAATTTAGATTCTTATTAATATAACCGATACTTAAAATGAATTTTTTATGAATATCATAAACTCTTTCTGTATTTCTAAGACTCCTAAAAATACTTGTTATTTCATCCGTATGTTATTCAGACAGATAATGTCAATTTCAATCTTTCAATATTAATTCTAACCATTGAAAGAAAATTCTGCAAAGATTTACACAGTAAATTCTTCCAAATATAATGAATCTATTGACAAACAAACGATAAATTGTTCAATATTTAGATATTCGCATAAAACAAAATATTTCTATTTTCATAATTCATGCTTGTTTCACATCTTTCAAAAATATTTTTAAGTACAAAACCATAAAACACTGAAAACTGTTTAAAAATGTAATACATTCTTCGCATGATTTTAATAAATAAACATTGTAATAAATATTACACGCAATGAACTTGCAATTAAAATTGCGCATTTCTTCATTATTTATGAAACTTCAAACTAATTATTCTTTGCAGTTAATGAAGATATTTTATTTCCTTTTGGTAACTTTCATTCCTTATGGAAATTGATGATTATCATTACTCATCTGCTAATTTACAATGCAATATTTCAATTGAATTATTCATAATTTATTGCATAGCGATAATATTATTTAATATCTTTATTTGTCTGTATTGCTATTTCCTCTCATGAGACTTGTATTTAAGTTTCCTTCACATCTAACTTCAAAAAGTAAAAATATATTCTAAAAACTACATTCCTCAAATCAATTCAAATGCTTTGTTTCGCTTTCAAAAAATTGCACTTCAGATTTTTTTTTATTAAAGGATGAACGATAAAAGAGAAATCTTTGAATTATGAAAGTTATTTACATACTTATACTACCAATAAAAGCATCAAGCCTAATAAGTTATTAAAACTAGTACTAGAAAATAGATTATTATTTTTAAAAATCTAGATCTATGAAGCTTTTAATGTGTTTAATGCGATCATAAATTTTCTTTAATACGATCGCTTTTAAACTATGAATAATTTGCAATTAAGTCAAATGTTTACAGAGAATAAAAACATAGAGGTTTTTTTTCTAATTCATTGTTTATAAAATATTAATTAAAAATTTTAAGATAAATAATTTTGAATTTTTAATACAATTTCTTCAATAAATTGTAAAAATTGCAACAAAATTATAATTGATCTTTAGCTTATTGCAGAGAAGTACATTTAAAATAATATCATCATTAATATCATTTATTTCCTTTTGGGGGACATTTAATGTATAAAAGAAACAAATATAGGTACTTACGTATCATACCATCCAAATTTATCACCAAATTTGAAGTCATCGCCAATCGTTGCTAAACCGCCAATTATGGCAACCCGGCAATGGTATAATCCGTTGATGTTTATCGCCAAATTTAAATCCGTAGCCAAAAAGTTACTAACCCATTGGCGATCGTTAGCGAAGACGGTATAATATTTAAGTAACAAATTATCAAAGGTTCTTTGAAAGTCAATTGGTAACCACACTATAGTTATAAAATACATAATTGTATGTATTTGTTATTAAGTATTAAATAGTAAGTTTTATGTTTTGTAATTTCAAAAATTAACTTGAGGTTAGGTTTTTAATTTTTTTAGAAATTATGGTAAACAATTTCCTATTTAGATTACACATATGAAAATTGTGCGATCTATCTAATCAATATTTTTTAGGATATTTAATTATCAATGAACGTTTATTTTAAAATCATTCCAAAATAGAAATGAATGCATACATGTATACCAATGAATTGCACACGGCTTTGTTTCTGAAATGTTAAAAGAAATCGTAAAATATTTTTCTCTATCACATGCACTCATAAATTTCCCTTGTTGTCGATAAAAATACATTTCCCCCCCTCATCATTTTAAAATGTCTCTCATTCCAAACGCATTTCCCTTCTCGGTGCATTTCAAAACATGAGTGCTGTGTGATACAGATAAATCACTGTAAACATCTTTGGAAAGATTATACTAAGCTTTAAGATTTTACTTAAAGCTTAGTATAAAGAGCCTTGTGAATAAGTATGTAGTTGTAAGATGAAAAAAAAAACCTGCTGCGCTTTTGAAATTGAGAGGTTTATGCTGGATCCTTACCGTTTTAAGGATGAATATTGTTTCTATCCTTTAAAAAGGCTTACAAATGGATTGTGCAGAATGCTTGGATTTGTACCATTATGTTTTGTTTTGCATCATATGTCATGCCAAGGATTTGAATCTCATGTTGCATTTTGCATTTGCATTTTTAGCATTATTTTGTTGAAGATTTACTGTTGTTTACATAAAATTCAAATCCGTATTTTATGGAGGTAAGATGGAACAAAAAACAATCTTTTAAATGCGATTCAGTATTTTGAATAATATGTAGTCTTGTGCTTTAAATATCTTTGACAAATTATTCAAACAACAGATATAGCATCGGTTTTGATATAAGAGGCTATTTTTAAATTAATCTGTGCTTATATTGTTTTTCGTTTTTATTTTTCTTTATTTAATTTAAAGAATTTTACTTTCAGCAATAAAAAAATCTTTTATTTCGACACGATCAAATATTTTTGTTGAGAAATTCGCAAATTTATTTTGTCATTACTATTTATTTGTACATAAATATTAGCAAAGTTCAAATACTAATTTTTTTTACAAAAAAAAGTCGTTTTTGATATAAAATTAAAATGATGTTTACAACCTGGTAAAATAAATGTGAAAATGATGAAATTTATTTAGTTTTTAAATAAAATTATACATATATAACAAAAATAAATCTTCATATCGAAAACGTCTAGTTAACAGAAGCCCTATTACTAATATATGTTGAAGAATGCATTTAGAAAATAATCATTAAGTTTATTTTTTGAAATAAAATCTAAAAATATATTTTTGATAAATATAAGCCATTTTTTAATACTGTTAGTTTTTATAATGTATTAGTTAGGGTTTCCAGATCGCTTAATGAAAAGATAATTCAAGATGTTTCGATGTGATAGCATTTTGAAAGGAACTGAAACTACCTGGCGACTAGTCATTTATAAACAACTTGAAAGATGAAATCAGCTAGAATGAATGGCGCTTCATATGAAATTGTTTTCTAAACTACTGATTTGAACTAAACGAAAAGAGAATATGTACATTTGTTTTCAACAGTTGAGAAATATAAGTTTCATTAAATAATTTGGACGCAATCAAAAATTCATGATCTTGGTTCCCTGTTAGCATTAGCTTTAGCAGTCTCAAAATAGTAATTGGGACTTCTATTTTAATGAGTTTTCAGACACTTTAAATGGGTTTATAAGAAGAATTTTCTCTTGAATGAGAAAAAGATAACATGATCCAAACTTGCAAAGTTGAAAAGAGGCAATTGCAGCTTGTAAGTCATTGGCTGCAAGCATCATAAATAACTCCTTGCCAATTGCTCGTCATGCAACTGCCTGGAGGCATAATTTTCAATGAATGCTTAACAGACTTTTATAAAACCATGGACAATTACCACTATTTCCAGTGACAAATGCTTATGAACCATTGAGAAGAAGCATCGTTTCCATATACAAATGCGTGCAAAATGTTCTTTGGCCCATTAGCAAAGTCTTCATTTCCAACAATAAGATCTTATTAGATATTCTTCGAACTATTAGCGAGAACCCAGAAACAAGTTCTCAGCAATAAGTTCTCATCATATATTTCTTGAAGCATTGGCGAAGGTTATTATTTTCGGCGATGATTTCTTTTCTGAAGTTCTTTAACAATGAATTTAGTCTAAACTATATATCAGTAGCATCTCCCTGGATTAAACTTCGAAAAATGAATCATATGTTGCTATTTAAGTTCGCAGCAGCAATCTCGAATCGGGCGTCATTGACTGTGGGGGTGGGCTCAGGGGCATAGTTCCAAGTACTGGATCTTTCAGGCAGGAGGATTCATAGTGCTTATTGAGATAAGACTTGAGAGCAAAGGACTTGTTGCATCTCGCACAGGCGTAGTGTTTGAAGGCCGAGTGTGTTTGCATGTGTGCCCGTAGATTTGACCTGTCTGCGAAGGCCTTCCCGCAGTGGGCACATCCGAACGGTTTTTCACCGGTGTGTGACCTCATGTGTCCTTGGAGCAGCCATGGTCTGGAGAAGGCCTTTCCGCAGACAGCGCACTTGTGGCTGAGGTTGTGTGTGAGGAGGTGCATCGCTAGTGCCGGCATGCTAACATACACTTTGCCGCAGGTTTCGCACTTCTTGGCCTGCTGCGAGTCGGGACTCCTATGGGTCTGTTTGTGCCTGGACAGATTGGAGGAAGTCGCGTAGTGTTTGCCACACTCCCCGCACGTGTATCGGGGTCTGTCGCGCGTCGTCTGTTCTGGAAGTCCCAATGCATTCCGACGTCTGGAGCGGCCATCAGAAACGAAGAAGGCGTCGTATGTATAGCTCACAGTAACGCCGTTTGTGAACACGTGAAATTGTGGATCCAGGCCATTGGAACTAACTGCAATAAAAATGCATCAGTAAATAATTATAAATAGGTGAAAGGAATATAGTGGTATGTGTTCTTAATATTTCGTCATTACTTAGTATTGCGAAGAAACGCACAAGATTACGAAGCAGAAAAAGTGGAATCTCTTATTACTTGGATATTACTAGAACTTGGAACATTTCTTTATGAGGAAATATCTACGTTAACACATTAAAGGTGGTGATCTTGCCGAAAGTATGTTAGTTAAAGAGGCGACCACTCCACCTCGTTTTTCGTCCTAGAGCAGGCACTATTTTGTTTAATCATAAAAAAATTAGACTTTAAAAAGTTTATTTAAACTCTTAAAAACTACAAGAAATATTAAAAAAGAGCTAAACACTAATTACAATGTAGCGCAATGTAGCTGCAAACCGTGCTAATACGACTCCCGCCTTTAAGCTACATTCGAGATAAATCGTAGTTCTATGACTCCCGCCTTTAAGTTACAATCGAGATAAATCGTAGAACTAGGACTCCCGCCTTTAAGCTACAGTCGAGATAAATTGTAGTACTACGACTCCCACCTTTAAGCTACAGTTGAGATAAATCGTAGAACTAGGACTTCCACCTTTAAGCTACAGTCGAGATAAATCGTACTGCTACGACTCCAGCCTTTAATGTGTTAATACGGGAAATATCTTCTTATTAAGAAATTATTTGATGCGCTGAATAATTATATTTGTAAATAGTCATTTTTTACAAATATGCATGGATTTTGTTTATTTCATTATTCCCCTAAAAGGAGTCGTTATATTTAAATATTAGAACATGCAGTTTGCATGAAGTACAAAAAAGCGGAATTAGAGCTTTGACTAAAACAACACACAATTAAGATGCAGGGTTTTTATTTTTTTATACAGCTGTATTTCAATTTTATTTTACTTTATTAGGGAAATTTTTCGGCAGAATAATAAGGTACATGCATTTTAAAATGCATAGCACAGTAAAGATATTCAGCGAAAGTGAAAGCTTAAAAGTAAATTACTGAGACAAGCATAAATATCATATTATGAAAATGAGATTATTCATCGATTTCTTGAAAACCAAGTTGGTTGCCAAAAGCTTCCAGCATTATTGAAATTATCAAAAAATACTATATTCCTAGCATCAAATTTTTTATTTATTTTGCTTTAAATGTGACATATTTATAAAAACGGGATTCATAGCTCTTATAATGACTATGTACATGATATATATATATATTAGATATTGCATGCAAACAATATAGTATGTGATCATGTTGTTAAGCAGCAAATAACCTGAAAAATCAAAGTTTCGTGGAATTGTTTCGATGATAAATCAGGGGCAGTTATCTGTTTTTTAGTGAATTCAATCCCCCTATATATTCTTTCATAAAGGATAGCATTGGAGAAAACTAACCAAATGTCAAGAAGACAACATATTAAGTTTATTATTATTTTTACCCTTTATAATGTTAGAGTTTTGAAATAAATTTATGCGTCTATAAAAAATTAAGGTTCTCCTTTGGGCTACATAATCTCAAATCTGCTTATTTTGCACTTAGCAACGATGTTTGACATCTTTCTCTTATATGTTCGATTGCATTCCTCTGCAAATGTTGTCCTTAAGGGTTTTTAAAATGATTTTTTGTAATTTTCCCCTAGGCAATATGAAATTTTACTGGTATTAAGAGTAATACTACAAGAGATGACACAAAATTTTATAGTATTTTGTTGATTTATTGATGAGTTAGGGGGGGGTAATATAATATAATATTAGCGCTAAGTAACGTTAATGAAAAATGTTCAAGGAGCTCTAAATTGGTTCGAAAACATTCCAATTTTTATTATTACCTGCTCTAATCCTTCTGAAACAAAAGTTGAGATTAATTTTGAAGTTTGAGTTCCAAATATCAAAATTAACCAATGCAATAACTAAAAACTACTTAAACTTTTTAAAAAACCAGTAGTTTTAAAATATTACATTGGTTAATTTTGATAATTCGTAAGTAAGAATAGAAATTGTAGTGCTTTCGAACAAATTTGGATTGCCTGGAACATTTTTCATCAATGTTATTTATCACTCATATTATATTATACTACCCCTCCCCCTAACTCAAGAATGAATAAATATATTGCTTTAAGATTTTATGTATCATTTCCTATATTTTTTCTCTTAATGGCAGTAAAATTTCAAATTGCCAAGGTAAAAATTACAAAGAGTCATTTTAAATGTCCCTGGTCGACTTAATTAACCGACAGTCTAAGGGATATTTTATTCGGGATTTCATAATAACACATAAATATGGAAAAAGCCCATGGCTTACAGTCCAAAACTGAGGGCAGAGGAATGAGCAAAAAGGTACCTCACCTCTGCTTACAGTGGAAGGAATCGCGGGTGATGTCGGTGCAGAAGGTGCAACAAGTCCGGGACTCAAGCTGCTCTCGGACACTCGACTACAAAATGAGGAGGAGTCGCTGACGTCCGGTTCTCGACTTCGTTCTCTGGTCCGGTTGCTGAGGTCGAGCTCTTTGTCGAAAACGCCATCTCTGGAATTGTCAAATGAGAATCGGTCGCAACCACGATCGTAACTCAGAAGGCTTGAAGGAGGCAGAACATCGTGGATGTAACCTGCAAGACAAGGCAATTTCTTATTATATGATTAATTTCATTATTATATGCGTAATTATAGTTATTATATGCGTAAATATAATTTGTTTAAATTCTATAGTACGCACTTTAGACTTCATTATAGACCATGCATTTCCCTCTCGGAATGTCAGAAAAAAAGTTTTTAAATGTGAAATTAATGCTTGAAAATAAACCTTCGGTTTCTAAATCTTTAAATGGAAATAAATAAAGGGTTTATGATCTTAGAAAGTGGATAAGAACTAGTATATAGTTTCTAAAAGTCGCATTTATATGAGTATTTGATTCATAATTTCGATTCCAAAAATACAAAATGAGTCACATTTTCAGTGAACTTGTCTGTATATAATACTATCAATCTTATTCCTGCAAGTGTCATTTATAAAATTGTTACATTTTAGAAAATTCCAAAATTACGATTACTCAATTAATCTCTTATAGTTTAGTAAATATATATATATATATATATTATTTTAACACGTTGTTGCTGTTTTTTTAATTATATTAGTTATAAGCTAAATATCAAAAAAAGAGTGCTAAATGTTTGAAATTACCGACCATTGAACTTGTATATCGGTTCTTTATACTTCTTGGGTTGTTTCACATTTTTTCTCAAAAAATATACTCCAAATTTTACTTAATTTTTTTTATTTAAAATTAATCAAAACTTTAAAGTTTTCCTCAGTAATGTTGAGTTCATAATTGCAAAAATACAATTCTATTTTACTTTTAAAAATTCTGTTATACCCATTTTTGTCTTGTTCCTCCCGAAAAAATTGGTATAACTAAAAAAATACACTTCTTTAATTTGAAAAATACATTTTGTTGATTATAAGTACAATCCTTTGTTCATATATTATGCCTGCCATATTATTAATTTAAGAAAATAGAGGTATCGTGTCTAAGATAATACCATGATATATGGTTTTTGATTAGAGTTCAGAAATGTCCTTTAATTGTCCTAGTTCTAATATTAAAAATTAGATCATCTTGACAACTAACAATAATATATTTCTTTCTTCACATTTAGCTCAGATTCCCATTCATTATTCCAATTAAATTCACAAACTTCACATTTAATTTGATATTTCTTCGCTTATAATCGGAATTATGTATGATTTTAATAAAAAAAATTATAGGATTACATACATTCAGATTTTGGTTACAATTACACATGTAATTGAATTTTAATAAAAAATATTTCTTATTCCATCTTATAAAGAACGTCAGCATTTTCATGCTCTAATTTTTATTCGCACTCATATACAACAACTTCCCTCCCAAATATCTGGACCTGTTTAACAGCAAAAGTAACAATGTATTTAACATTCGTTATGTTCAAGCAGGTGTGAAGCTACTTAAGATAAAATCTAGTAGAACCGTACGCGGAATATATAATCAGGTACCGAGCAGTACAAACCTTGAACTCAATCACAGAAATTTGATTCAGTTAATTCTCTGATGGAGATAGCCGAACTTTTCCAAACTATGGCTGACATGAATAATTCAGGCGACAGTCGTCCACCATTAGTACATTTTAAGCCTCTACTTCCATGAAAGATAAGAAAAGCCATTGACGAAATCCAAACGTTTCCCATTTCGATATAATATGGAACAAAAACCGAAGTAAAAACCACCAGTTCCACAAAACCCTGTTCCACGGCGCAACCCCAGAGACAATGTCATCCTCACAAAGAATCCAAGGCATGATAAAACGGGCAATTACGTAAAACAAATGAAAGTACTTAATGACGATGTAAAGGGGAAGGTGGGGACTGTGCCGACTGAAAGGGGGGGGGCGAGTATTGAAGCAGTAAAGGGTATCCCTTACCTTTTTAACGGCGTTACAAATGATCGCGTAGAAAACCCTGTTCCAAGCGAAATGACATTTCGGGTTGTTGAAAAACTAAGCACGCAGTATTTTTCCGCCGAAGAAAAACGAGTTTGGTTCTAGCATTGATAATAGGAAACCGTTCATTTCATTCTCAGTTCTGAATGTGTGGAATGCACATGAGGAATGTATTGATTTACGTAGCAAACGATATAATATTCAATAAAATGGAAGGGTATTCTACAGAGAAAAATTGCTCGATTGTAATTTGATGTCATTTGAAACAAATATTAATTTTAATTTGTTTAATGATTCGAAAATCATAGTTAGGGAATAAAGTTGAAATCATATAAGCGTATCGTTAATCATTATCGTTAAAATTGAAGAATAAGAAGTATATTAGGAATATGTAGTAAAGGAGCCCTTTTAAAGTAAATTTTTAAGAAATAAGAAATTGTTAAAAATAAGAAAGAACAAGATTTCTTTTTTCCAAGTAAAAAATGTTTAAATTCCAATGAGAATATATAAGGGTGATTTATGTCACAACTTGATCATGTTGATTAAACAGGAATGGAGGAGGAACAAAAAGAACTATAAAGTTCTAGGGATTAAACTCAATTAATAGGACTAAAACTCAATTTAAATACGTATTTGAACAGTTTTACCTCTGTTGCGTTACTTTATATCCCTTTTCTTGTATTTCGAAATAATTTTCACTTGAATTATTTTTAAGCCTTCAATATAAAAAATTTTTCTAGTGAATTCATCCCAATATATTAACAAAATAATTTCATTTACTTAAATAGTCTTCATTATGTAGCATTTATTTAAAACATTTCTATCTTATATCTCTAAAAAATGTAACAAAGACTCTAAGTCTTTATCAATATTAAATAATGTAATGATGAGTTTAACTCGCTTTTTTTTCTAAAGAATGTAAGGAAAATTGTAATCTCTAATATTTTTAAAGAAGGTTATGAAGAGCGTAACCGCTATCATTTCTAAAGAATATAATGAAGATTGTTACCTATATCATTTCTCAAGAATGTAATGCAGAGTGTAACCTCTATTGTTTCTAATGAATATGATGAAGAATATAACAGCTATTATTTCTAAAGAATGTAATGAAGACTGTAACCGCTATCATTTCTAAAGAATGTAATGAAGAGTGTAACCTCTATTTCTCAAGAAGATTGTGAAGATTATGAAGTGTAATCTGTATCATTTCTCAAGAGTCCGAACGAAGATGGTATGAATTTTTGCAAAGCTAATATCTTTAATTTCATTCAGAATATATGAGATTTTTTTTTGTTTTACTAACGATAAAACAGTCCGTTTACTTCTATTTCACTACTTGAAATTTACAATAACTTATTGTCCAAAAGGACAACATGCATCTGCAAGTAAAATTCACTCATTTAAATCCTTTTTAATATTGAAACAAAGTATTAATTTAATTGAGAATTCATTATTAATCTTGTCACACTGATACACTCCATTCGAAGGACATAATCTCTCGACTATTTCAACCAGTGCTTGACAGCAAAGCGGAATCCACGCCAACCCGTAATCAATTTTTCAAAATTGTCGAACGTGCCTCTCCAGCAACAGTATTCCATGAAGGGGGTAAGAAGGGGGACGTCGTCACAGACATCCAAACGATGGGAAAGAGCTCAACACAACGAACCATGCCAAGTCAAACGATTTGTGACGAATGACATTAACTGGCAGCATGAATTCCAATTCGATTTCCAAATGGCCGAAGCGAGGGAAGAGGACTAATGTTTGCTGAGACCTTGGAATGCTTTTTATTTCTTTTTCCCTCCCCTCTCATCCAAGCTGCACGAAATGAGGGGGAAATTATAATACGCCTACGTAATAGATTATGTTCCCAAAAAGTGCATGCGGTTCTAATCAGAACTAAAGCGAAATCCTTGTCTATTCCATTCTCTTGGCGTGGTAATGAGGCAAGCCAAAACCATCAGGTAGAAATCGTTATGGCGGATACCGCGAGACGCCTGGCTCAACATGTAACTCGTATGTAACTAAAGTTTTTAATTTTTCCGTTTTGGTCATTGCCTGGTAAGTGTTGTAAAGTGTCTAGGAAATGATTAAGTAGCTCTAAAATCACGGATGGGAATTACTTTTATGCTGATTTGTAGAGGTATTGTGTGCTTTGAATACCCATCAGCTGTATTGGAAAGCCTTTACCCTGCATAAGTCGTACCTTTTCCTATAACCTTAGATGCTCTGCTTGTCATTTCTTTGGCTTAATAAACATTATTTATAGCTTACAAAATTAATTTTTACAATAACAAATATTATTATGCGGGACGGATATCAGAAATTATCCTACAAGAAAAGGAATAAGAATGTGTAATCTTTTGATTCTATTCAACAAATGAAACGATTTCACTCACAATAAATAGTATTTAACCAAATTAAGATATGTTAATTATAATATGTTTCAAAACCTGGTTTATTCATAAATTCACAACAGAATTTAATATTTTACTTATAATTAAATTTCTGAAAAAATAGTTATATAAATAATATTAACTAAAGAAAAACTAAGAAAATAAAATTGTATTTTTCGCAAACATGCTTATTAATTAAAATATTAACATCTTTTTATTTATTATAAACATTTAAAACATTATTAGTAATCAGATTAGTTAAAATAAACCTGAAGAAAATTAATTCTATGATATTCAATATATCAAAATGAATTTTTATGTCTGCTTACTTCTAAACAAAATGGTTGCACTTTTTAAATGATTTTATCTGTTAAGGAAATTATTTGAATTAACTCTTAAATATTAATTATATATATATTTTTCATTTTAAAGAAATGAAATGAATAATTACTCTTGGAAAAATGAAATCTATTAGCATTTTCTGGCTTCCTGTTAGAACTTTTTTTATATATAAATTCACTGGCTTTTTTTAAGAACTAAAAACCAGTACTTTCACAGTTTAGTTATGAGCTTGACTTGTTGCCATGGTAACGAAATGAAATATATTAAAAATAATTAGAGGATATTCTAGCCTTTTAAGAGGAATTTAGGAACGTGAATAATGTTTCAAGCGTGATTCGTTTATTATTTTATTTTATTTTTAATTTTGATCTTCTTTATATAAAGTAAAAAAGGGGAATCAGAAATTGTATTTGATCACTTCATAACACACTAGGGTATAAACCCAGTATTTTAAATCATCTTTCTATAAAAATACTTTAAAAAATTGTTAAAACTAACATTGTATAGAAAAAAATTTATATACAATTGGAAATCTTTTCATTTTTAACATGGGGGTAAAAATCGTTTGCGACAATTTATATATTCGAAATTTATTGAAGATAGGCATTAAATGTTTGATTATAAATCTATATGTTTCAAAAATTCCTTTGGAAGTATTCAAGAAGTAAATATGTACTGGTCATTTCCCGATCTAAGATTAAAGATTTTCCTTTTAGATTGCTTCGAACGAGTTTTTAAATATATATATATTGAGAACTTGCTTTTACATGCGTGGAAATTTTGATATGATGTATGAGAACTGATGGTCTGAATAGCAATGTAAAATATCGTCAAACCGTTCCATTGTGGTGCTTTTGAAAGTAATTTTCACCAAAAAATGGTCCCTAAATTTTAGCAAAATAGCCAAATATATTGCGATTGTCAGCAATAGCGTTCCCAATCGTAAGATTTCTCTGATCGCTGCAGCAAATTTAATCGAAAATATTGAAAGTAGGCAAAAGAAATTCGTACAACAGGGGAAAAAATCAAAGGTAGCGAACAGGAAAGATCAAATTACAATAACATAAAAATATGACGTCAAACCCAAACAAAGCCTTACCTAAAAATTACCAACCTGGCAAAACACCAAATGGTTGTATATCAAAGCTTAGCCCAAACAATTAACCTAAAAACAATTTATTTACATTGTGTACCTGAAATATAACAAAACTGAAAACCAATCATTCAAAATCGTTTTGTTGATCAATCTGGTCAAAACAAAATCAAGTCAAGATTACGTTGTAGCTGCCAATTCAACGCCGATTGGGAAACGCAATTGAGTGAATTTTCTAAGCCTGTTGGGAAAAAACGGATCAGAAATTTTTAATTTCTTTTACTATTTTTTAGTTTAGTATTTTTCCATTAGGCGGGTGCAAGAGAAAAATCGCCAAATAATGTAGAATTCAACCAAAGTTCTAACAGTGACTTTAAAGCGAAAAATTGCCAAATGTAGAATTTCGCCAAATTTCTTTGGCGATTTATCTCTTGCGCTCATCTAACAGAAAAATACTTTAATTCAAAAGTGCTTAAGAATGAATTCGAAAGATCGGTTAATTAATAATGTTTAATTTTAAATGCATAAAAAATTAAGAAAATAAACGAAATTGTTTGAAATAACCGATCGTAAACATGCTAAGTCTTACTCATTTGGTGTTGGGGAAATAAAGATTTTTGACGAGACAGTTAGTTTTTAATTAATAAAAAAATTAACCACTCAATTAACCGTAATAAATAGTAGCCTATGTTCTATTCTAGATTATATTCTATGTATGTGCTAAATTTCATCCAATTTCCTTCAGCCGTTCTAGCGTGATTTACAAACATCATCCATCCATACAAACTTTTAAATTTATAATAATAGTATATATTATACATTAATATACCAAAATTTACACATTTATTATGTTACAATCTATCTAATATTGGTATAAATTGATATATTTTCATTTAATAGCAAAAACTTATTCAAAACTTATTCATTACACTGAGTTCTTAACGTATAAATGAAAACTTGATAAAAGTAAATCAACAAGTAATAAAAAAATTTCAATTTTCAAAATTTTTCAATAGAAATTAAAACTTGAATTTTTCCCACCATTAATAAATATTTCTGACTTTTCTTCCCATTTTTATAAGCACGAAATGTCATGTTCATATCAGTTGTGAAATGAAATATATATTATTGGTTCCGAAATTTTCTTTTTCCTTTCTTTGTAAAATTCTAAAAGATAATTACAATTTTGGATGACTAAAAAGGTATCGGTAATTTCATTATTTAATTTTTAAAAAGATCAAATTAAATAGAGAAAAGCTATGGCTGTATATTAATGAGAAATGGCCGTGAAGTGTGCAGTTCTGTTAACATGGTAATTTTTAAAACTATTGCAGTGTAACAACATTCACTATCAAAGCAATAGTGTGACAACATATAAATACAGGCATCAACAACATGTAACTCTATATTGGTCTGACATTTCTTCTAAAAGACCATAATCAACTCAAAATTAGAAAAGAAATCAAATAAACAGTATTATCGAAGGTTTGGAAGTCAGTATTAATTTAATTCCTTACCTTACAATAACTTCCTTGCTTGTTTTAATTTATATTGGAATTAATTTAGAAACATTAACGCCATGGTCTATTATAAATTCCATTTCTATGATTTATTATGCATATATTTTCGAATAAACAATTTCAAATTTTGAAATTCTTTTGAAATAAGCATCCACTTAACAAATAACTACTCAAAACCGTAAAAAATTCATTTATGTTTTAACCCTGATTACAATAATAAAATTTTCATTTCTAACTGGCATTATAGATTGGAACAGGAGAAATACCTATTATAATTAATCCCAAGCTGTAATGCCCCATTTCGATTACAATTAATATTCTATGCATCATATTCAATATATTCCTAAATTAGATTACTCTGTATGCGGGGCATCATATACATTTTAATAGACCGATAGATTTTTAATGTGTAATCCCTCCTTCTTTCGGCATAAATTTTAATGATGTCATTCACTCATCAATGAAGATTGGCAGATGTTTCCAAATTAGGTGTTCCTGCCCTTTTAGCATGACAGCATTTCAAAATGGATTTTGATTCCCATTAATCCTTTCACAATATTCTATTTCCATAATTAATTGGAACATGTTAGGGGGCGACCTGATGCCCGAGGGTGCAAAGAAGGGGGCCCGCTGATAAGGAGGTTAGTGACGTCACAGCTTACGTGGAATTATTCCACTCGGATCCCTGGGTTGTGGGGTACCGCTGATAACGTCCAAGAATAAAAAGGCATCCCCCCAAGGGATTAGAGGGATTGACAAGTGGGAGGGATGTGGAAGGATTTGATATCGATGAATTTTCGTGCTATAACAGAGAGAAGAAGCACTGGGTAGAGCTTCTGGTAGAAGTTCTTGTACCTTGGTAGAATTGATTTGGCTACCTTCCTCAACGAAAAACAATTTGTTTAGATCAGAAATAAGTATGAAATCTTCATATTAAAGGAAGATTCAAATCATAAAATCTTAATTAACTTTTCTTGTTCATTTGTATCATTATTTTACTGAGAAATTTTCATAATTAGATAAGACATTCGGATTTCATTATTATGTAAGCTTTAAGCAATAGAAACATAGCTATTTAACTGGCAATTGCTAATAAATGGGAAAAGAAATGACGGTATTAGAGAAATATCGGTAATTTTCGTATAATAATGTAAAAAATAAACTCATATTATGGCGGATTTTTATTCTTTTGTCGGTTTGAAGCATTTTTCACTATTAATTGCTTATAAAATAGTTATTTCTAACGGGACAATTAGCAAAATAATTGTATACGAAAGGTTGTATCCGTTAGAAAAAGTATGGCTTCCGACATGCTTTTTTTACGTAAGAAAAGTTAATTTTTTTCCTTTCGATAACAAAGAATGTGATTGTTAAAATTAAAAATTATATTGTTTGTCGCTCCTCAAACGTCATGGTCCAAAAGAAATTCAAGAGAGATGCAGTTTTGTACTGTTTTTGTTTTATCCCTCTCATGACTTCTTTGTATTTAAAAAAAGGAGCTTTTATTTATTTATTATTGCCAAGTTTACTTTAGTTATAAATATTATGTTTTTGAAGAGAAACTTAGCGTCTTTTAATAACTTTGATAAATTCACATATAACGAAAAATTATCTTGGACATTCCGGAGTGTTTGGAGTAATTTGAATGACCGTCATCATATAGTATAGAATAGTATAAAATCATAAATTCGTTTTAGTATCAGTCACTGTAGACCTCTGAATGAAGAAACTGTCCAATGATAGGATTTGTATTAATCTTATCTTTGGAGTGGAAGTAATTTGATCTCACAACATTGTTATATTCCCCATGGCGAGATGAGAATTGAGAAACAACAACTACATTTGCTAAGCTGTGCTAATAATAGCTAACTGTAATACATCTCCTGGGAATCGGACAATGTAAAAAATAATACTTTGAAGTCTATCGAATAAATATTTCAGTTTTTTATGGACACTCAAATATCGAAAATTAAACTGGGATATTCGCTCATCATTTTACCAGGCTATGATAATTCTATCTTTATTTATTTTAAATTCTTTGACGGTGAATTAAATTAATATTCAATCTTCTTTAGAACTTCATATAAAAAGTAAATTGTTTATTAAAATATGTATTTAATGTTTATTTTATTCAAAATAAAACGACATATACAGTCTTATAAAGATGAATAAAAAACATTTTTTTTTATTATTTCAAATGTTAATTGGAAAATTGGATTTAATCGACATTAAATACTTTATCTATGATACTGGAAAATTAATCCAATTGTATATTTTTTTTATTGAATTCTCCGAAATCTCCGTGTGCTATTAAGTATCACATGGAGCTTAGACACAGAAGTAGACAACACATTTCATAAAGACATCACATACAGAATAGTTACTAATGCCTTTCATTCTCAGCACAGCCCTTTTTTTAAGGGGAGAACATAAAACATATCGCATATAGAACAGATAACGAACAACCATGCCCTAATCAGAAATCGAACCCAGGACGCCCGAATCAAGGGAAAGACCTGCTACCTCAGTGCCAGTATAGTAATGTCTGAAAGGTATTTTCCAATTACATTCAAAGCTTTCCTTACAATATAGAAACAATTCCCAAGAATAAAAAGTTAGAGAAATATTTTTCAGCTAACTATAAAAGAATTAATTTTGTTAAAAGATCAAGTTTCAAAAAATTGTTATTTGCTTTTAAATTTTAAAACTACTATATCCAGCAGCTATCGGAGTCTATCCCAATACTTCAGTATTTATTCAAAGGACAATTTTACAGAAATAATACTAATTTTAACATCAATGGTGCGATATTATCCAGCAATCATCACTGATAATGAAGCAAGATTATATCATAATTAATCAGATTTATTTATTAGCGCGAATTTATTTTCCTAATAAGGTTTAGCATTATTCCCATTTAATTAATGAGTATTTTATTCTGTATTTTACAATCTTATTAACTAGAAATTATATTTTAACAATTTTAGGAAATGGTAAAATTTTCTCTGTTTCTATTGATTGTACTTATTTATCACGGTAGAAATTTCCAATTTACAGGCACTGCCGAATTCCAGTACCACATGCCATCCAGTGCATTATGACTTCATCAGCCAGAACTAAAAATGATACCCCCATCCCTCTCTAATCTGTCATCACGATCCAGAGAATTGATCATTTCGCGACGTCCGCTATTATCGGCACAACAACAAAAACAAGCCGTGTCACATAACCCATTCGCCTGCCTTCATCCCCTTCATCCGGGCACCCGGCTCATTCATTTATCCCTGGCCAGAGCCGCCGCAAATTGGGAAGCGCTGTTTTGGCCCTTCAGAGATCCCCCAATAGAAAGCATCAGCTTATGGAGGCTCGGGCCCCGTCTTATTAGCCGTCGTGGTTTGGGCCCTTGTTAGCGCAGCATTAGAGTGAGCCGCTGCCTCTGATAATCCCTTTAATCAGCGCTCATCGCACCTTGCTCCCGGTGCTCCTTTTCCTTCATCATCTGTTGCTCCTTCGCATCCGAGGAGGAAAAGGGAGAGGAGGGGCTTAAGATCTTCTGGCTTCGGGCTTCACTCTGAGGAGCATGGGAGTAAATATGACGTGTGTTTATTATTAAATGAAGCTCGAATTTAAAGTAATTTTCTTGGGTATATCTATATAAAAAAAACTAAAATATATACTATTGAGTATATGTAATAACAAGTTTAAATTGTATTCACGCTATGGTATCAAAAGCAAGTATTGTTTCTATATAAAAAGTATATTGGAAATTAATGATTATATGTCACAATTAGATTACACAAATAATAATAAACCTATAATTTTATTTAGTTTGATTTTGATAATGAAATTTTTATTATTCTTCGTTAAGATCCAGAAGAAATATAAATAAAAAGTGTTTTACATACAAGGCATTTACTTTTAGTAAAATTCCAGTAATATGTTACAAAACTGTTAATGACGAATATTTATTTTTCATTTTAAAAGCTATAAATGATAAAAAGATTGCATATCATATTATTTGAATCATTACGCATATTCTTTTGGGAAAAAATTTAGTATCTTTGTAGTATATTATTTATGTAAATATTTGTTATATTTTACATGTACATGTTATAATGCATAAATATACATTCTTCTGCTACCCAAACTTACCGAATTCAAAGTGTAATTTCCTTATTTTTACCACTTTAAAAAAGCACTTTGCATTGATAGACTGCCTTCCTGGAGCAAGTCGTTGAAATTGTTTAAATTCATGTAAAATTTCAGCAATAGTTTAAATTTTCGTAGATTCAGTTTCAACAACTCCTAAACGCTTCAAAAATTCATAATATGGAAGTTGTAGCACAAATTTTACAAATTCTAAACTTTGCAGGTTTAGCAGTAGAAATGCGAAGCATATAAAATTTCTTAAATACGTCAATATGTCAAGAATTCTTTACGAAACATAATTAATTAAACCAACCGATTGCATAAAATTAGACAAAAAATTTATAAATGCATTAATTGACACAAATAATAATTTTTTTCATCATTTAAATTATTTTCCCAATACTTTATAAGTATCTCTGTTACGGCGTTGAAATAGCTACAAGGAAATAAGTTGCATATAAATAAGTAGAATTATGTATAAATTCGACTTATTTATATGCAAATGTAAATAAGGATTGATGTATAAATTCTACATATTAATATACAAATATAAATGAGTATTGATGTATAAATTCTACATATTGATACGCAAAAGTAATTTAAATGAGGACTAATGTATAAATTTTGCATATTGATATTCAGGTGTAAATTAAATGAGGATTGATGTAAAAATTTTCCATATTAATATGCAGGTGTAAATGAGGATTGGTGAATAAATTCTACGTATTGATATGCAAATGTAAATGAGGATTGATGTATAAATTCTACATACTGTTATGCAAATGTAAAATTACTTTAAATTTTAAGAAATTTTTTTATTTTAAATTTGTTTACTATTCACTTGGTATGAAAATAAAATTTTATTAGTAAAAAATCTTATAATAAAGGAGTATGTCAAAAGAATTTAGATCATTATAGGATTTGAAGAATTGGTTTAATTTACATTCGTATATTAAATGCAAATATATCTCCTAAATTATATCCCAGTTCAAGGCTGACTCTAAATTACGATACCATCTTTTCTGTAAAATCAATAACTATTATGTAATAAAATCATTATTTTTAACACATTCATCGCTAAGGATGAATTATATAAAACCTCTATGAAAAGACAAATATCAATTTTTCCGTCTGTTGATAATTTTTAAATAAAAAATTATAAAAAGTAATGGTATTCTTCAGATTCAGTATTAGAAAGTTCAACTTTTCTAATATGGCATCAGAAACAAATTTTAGCCCATGGAAACCTGTAATCTCTGAAAGACAAGAAATATCGTCAATAGCGTTAAAAGTGTTAATCTTTCAATATACAAAATTTGGTTTTGGGAGAAATTTCGGAGAATATTACTTTCCAATCCAGTTTTGACATGATGCTTTCGGCTATTATTTAAAGAAAAAATAGTGCTTACATCAAGTATTTCAAGAAGAGAATTTGCTCTGAATTTCTCATTACAGATGCAACAAATTTTTAAAGAAAGGGAGTGGGCCTATCAAAACATTCAGAATTGTGACTAATTTTAAATTTCTGGAGCTTATTAAAGTTTCTAGAAAGAGTACTCCCTCTTCCTTCAAAAAATTATCACCTAAATGAGCGATTCTTACGTCACCGATGATGACCAATGAATTATAAACTTACCCCGCCCACTCCTTCATATTATTTGACTGTCTTTAAATGTACCCGGATGCTTAAGTAGGGTTGGGGATGTCAACCCGATGTGATTACATAGGCGACAAAAAAATTGGAAGTCAATTGTTATGCTATTTGAAGTGCATCGAAAGAACCTAAAACAGTAATTTTTTGCTCAAAAAGTTCATTTTTTTGTGTTTAAAAAGACTTATAGTTATCCAGTCTTTGAGATATTTTCTGTTTTCGCATTGTCAAAAGATCAGAATAGAAGTAATATATTACTCCAATATTAAGAGGCGTCATGGTTTTACTAAACAGTGTTAGTTGGTTTATATTATTTTCATAAGCGTACTTTCTAGTGGGAACTGAAAATGTCCATATGTGCTTGCTGAAACAGTGATAACGAGAAGTCGTGAAAAAGTTATAATATACGTACGAAAACACCTACACTTCATCACTGGTATATTTCCGATATGTACAGAGTCTTTGAAAATACATAATTTCCACTTCATGAAACATTTAGCCATACTTTTCATAGCAGTGAAGTTTTCAAAACGTTAGGAACAAAGTGTTAAATTTTAAACAATTTTTATGAAATTCAAAGAATAATTGATATGAATGGAAATTTGGTTTATAATAAACAAATTCTTCTAGTTTATAATAAACAAATTTTACAAACTTGAAGAGCTCAAGTATATAAAAAAGCGTTCAATATCGGTTATCGACGTTGAAAATTGATTATCTTTTGTATATTTTTCTAAGTGACTATAATACTGAATCAACTTATCTTGACAACTTTTTAAAAAAACGCAAACAAGGTAATTAATTAAACATGCTAAAAATTTTATTACATTAAAAAGGTTTCTTATTATGCAAATATATATCTTAAATTAAATCACATGATATCAATTGTTCTACAAAATCAATAACTATTATATAATGAAAGGAATTTTAAAGGAAAAGGAAATTTAGCATAATAAAAACATACATATGATATTTCGTAAAATTTACATAAACTAGTATAAATAAAATAAATAAAAGATAGTATTAAAGCTGTTTCTTTTTAAAATGTACATAAAATTGATGTTTACAAAATCAAATTTGTATTCAAGTGTGTGTTTATTAGTTAAATAAATTCGAACAATTAATGTTAATAATTCGAATAATTAGTATTACGTTACTATAATAGCGTACTCTTACTTATTAGTTATTAGTGTTATAGTTACTAAATTAATTAGAGTTACATAAATTCGAATTTAATTCATGGCATGATTTATCAGGTATTCTAACATATAATCTTTATAAATTATTTAATTAACATCATTCATCAATTTTATTTAAATCTTCGAAAATATGTTTAATATATTGAAATCGACATATTTTTTGATTTAATACTGCTCAATCATAGTTCCATATGCAATTAAATTTTAATACTTTTAATAAATTTACTTTAATTGCCTATTGATTTATAATGATCATTAATGTATGAAATGACACATTATGAAAAATTATGTTTCCTCTTATATCAGTCCCAAATATTTCAAACGTAATAAAACTGTAATGACATGGCCTCCAAAGTTATATTTAATAGCCTGTTTACGAGTTATTTGGGAGACATCCACAATATGGGGGGGGAGAGAAAAGTTTTACAATTCCCCTAAGATCCAAATTCTTAATTCCAAGAGGTCACCACTTCATGTTATGGAATCATAAACCGGCATTGTACACTGCGCAAATTATATTTTCACACTCCATGGCATAAAATTCAAATTATTACTGCCCCTATATCCCGGGCAAGATAGTCGCCACTCAAATCGCAACTTACGACTTCATCAAACAAAATTTCAAGCAAAGCAAATCACTCACACTGATGCACGAGGCAATACTCGGCGCGTTTATAAAGCATCGGGAATTTGTCCCAGTTGCTCGAGAGGGCCATAACACAAACCCCAAACCCAATTTGTCGACCGATTTCCAGACATAGCCACTTTATGGTGATCATCACAGATGAAAATTAGTCCCGCCCCGATATTTTCACGTACCTCACCCTTCACCCCTGAAATCTGAAGGCGCAGAAATCAGATATTTAAAGGCACGAACTCGGCCGCCCCGGCTGTGTTTATTCTGGGTGATTATGACGCGGAGTACAAACAGTTAGTACAACACTGCCGCGCCAAAACATAAAACGAGGCTGGTATAAAGTTAGGCCTAACTCTAATAAAGTTCCACAAGACCTGCGAGAACCCCTTTCCTTCGGTCGTAAGTGCGGGGGGCATAACGGAAAGTTTTACGCCCTCGCTCGTAACGGGAGAAGTAGGCAGAAGGAGCCATAAATATTATAATACATATAAACAAAGGGGACGTTTTGATGATTTGCAACGCTTTCTGGTTTATCTTTTACAAGGCTGGCTTTATGTCGTCTTATAGCAGCGCACCTGATGTAAATCAGAAAGTGATGATGTACTTCATTAGTTGCATAAACGTGGATTATGGGAAGGAGATGTATCAAATCATGTATTATGGGACAAACTATGGGATGGGGGGGACTGATGTTTCGTGGATGATTTCGTTGGTGCTCCTGGGATTAAAGGAAATTTATACCGGGAATTAGATATCAAAGAAAGGTTTTGTGCTGAATTTCGTGGATTAAAATTCATGGAACTCGCTTCATATCTGTTAGAAACGCAGATTTAATTTTGAAATTTAAAGTTAAATTTAGTTTATCGAAATTAGTTTATTTTGTAAGTATAGCTTAAAAAGTTTATCAAATCATGTATTATGGAACAATCTATGGAATGGGAATGGGGGGTGATGTTTCGTGGATGATTTCGTTGGTGCTCCTGGGATTAAAGAAATATCCAGGGAATAAGATATCTAAGATAGATTTTGTGCTGAATTTCATGGATTATAATTCATGTAACTCGTTTCATGTCTGTTAGAAATGTAAATTTAATTTTTTAAATTCAAATTTTAGTTTAGGTTATCAAAATTAGTTTATTTTGTTAGTATAGTGTATTATGTTTACCAAATCCTGTATTTTGAAATAGTCGACGGAATGAGATAGAATGGGGGATGACTGATATCTCGTAACTAATTTCGTTGGTGCTCTTGGGATTAAAGGAAATTTATTTCAGGAATAAGATATAAAATAAAGATCTTATGCTGAATTTCGTAAATTAAAATTCATGAATTCGTTTCTTTCTATTAAAACGCGAAATTAATTTTGAAATTAGAAAATTAAGTTCAGTTTATCAAAATGAGTTTATTTTATTGTTTTAGTTTATTAAGTTTATAATATCATGTATTATGGAACAATCTATTGAATGGAATGTGAGTGGGACTGATAACAAGTGAATGATTTCGTTGGTGCTCCTGAAATTAAAAGAAATTTATTCCAGGAATTAGATATCAAATATTTGTGCGCAATTTCATGGATTTAAATTCATGGAATTCGTTTCATATTTATTTGAACACGAATTTAATTTTAAAATTGGAAAGTAGAATTTATCAAAATTAGTTTATTTTATTTGTTTAGTTTATTAAGTTTATCAAAACATGTATTATGGAACAGTCTATGAGATGATAGGGGGCGGTGATAACTTGAGAATGATTTCGTTGGTGCTCCTGGAAATAAATAGAGTATATTCCGGGGGTTAAATATCAAATATTTTGTGCTAAATTTCCTGGATTTAAATTCACAGATATCATTTCATTTCTATTTGAACGCAAAGTTAATTTTAAAAATAAAAAGTTTAGTTTATCAAAATTATCGATTATTTTGTTAGTATAGTTTAATATATTTAATATTCATGCAGTATGGAACAATGTTTGGGAAGGGTTAAGATTGTTGTGTCGTGAAAGATTTCGTTGGTGCTCCTGGGATTAAAGGAAATTATTTATTCTAGGAATTAGATATCAAAGAAATCGCGGATTAAAATTCCTGAACTGAGTATTTCAATTACTATAATTTTCCTACGTTTTTATTTTTTCTATAACTTTTTCATTTGCGCTTTATTATTCTTTTAAAAACTCGATTCAGTTTTTAAAAGATAGAGGAAATGAAACATATTTCTCAATACATTCAATTTCATTAATTCTATTTTAATTATAAAAAATTTAATTTTATGATTAATCAGCTCACAAAAGTTTATTTCAAATGAATAAAATTATAATTGACTATAAAAGTTAATAGTTTAAGGTAATTTCACAAATGAATTAAGTATAAGGGAATACGAATCAAAAGTTTCTATTTTAATATAATATTATATATGCAGGAGTTTCCATTTTATGTCAATTTTAGAATTACATTCATTAAATGTGAAATTTTTGAAAAAGAAATATATGAACTTATTTTACCATTAAATTATTAAAAATTAATTTCCCTATTTTGTTCCTAAGATTATTCTACAAATATTTATTATGAACGAAATTAATATTAAGATATTTTGCTTTATCATTATAAATTAGTTTTATTTAATGGATTCTTTTACAGCAATTGGCCCATTTATTTTCAATAGATTTATTCACTATACAATGCCTTCTCTCACTTGTAGCAAGCCCCAGAGATGCAACCCACAGACATAGACAAAAACCACCTGAAGATCTCAAGCATCCTGAAGCGATCATTCCCTTAATACCCTTGAGGGTTTATACAGTCCCCTCCCCCCCCCCTGCCGTGTCCTCCCTCCACTAAATCCACCGAATAGAAAATCCTTTATAAATCCGGCCGACATCCGGAATTATTTATTCAAAGAGTTATCCCGGATTTGGGAACAGCTCCGGAATTTCAAGCTGAGAGAAAAATCACTTTTCTGGAGACAGGGGGTATGTATTTTTTTTAGTCTACCCCCTGTAGTATGTATGGATAGATAGATATCCCGCCGTACGCATTTGGAAGTCAGATATGCCCGGGAATGGAATAGTAGGAAAAAAAGGCAAGACTTTCAGGTCAGAAAGGGAAAAGTGAAAGAAGTTATGGTTTATTTTATTTATGTATTTCTTACCTTGCTCTTTCAGGAGAAAGAGTTTTTCTCGGTATGGATATCGTCAGCTTAAGCCGCATACAAACGATATTGGAAAACCCATAGGGGGTGTTTTTTGGTGCTTCCAGAAATTGTATTAGATCGAAGAGCTTTAGTGCGAGACTGACACGTTCTGTTCAGATACAGTGGGTAAACAAACACTAGATGCACGCCTTATAGAACAGCACTTTTTTTCAAGCATCAAGTTTGAAACAATGAGTTTTTGAGAAGGTGATTTTCAGTTTTAAAGCTAAAAGTATTAAATTAAACGAGAATAATCTTAATGTTATTCTAAAATTACATTTATGTTAGATTAAAACACAATTTCTTACTAAAAGGTTTCCTCTTTTTTCAAATTTTCAATTGCAAAAACCTACAACGAATGATTTCACTAGATAGCAAAAAAAAAATTTGAAATCTCAGTATCCCTGAAATTCTGATAAAATTTCCATGAACGTTATATTTGAGACAACACACATATAAAATAATTGGACTTAATTATAATTCTCGTTTCGCAAACTTTGAACAAAGATCTGATATATTTATTTGTCTTTACTTCTGTTTATTATTGCGTCTCAATTTAATAAACTGAAAATGGGTTTAATTGTGTTAGTTAAATTAGGAGAGCTACTATAAAGACTAATTTTGGGTCGGGTATTTTAATTTTGAGCAGCAGTTCAATAAACAGAACCATACCATATTATATAGGCAAAACATAGAAATCAATATAAAGATATAGGTTAACGGGAAATAGCGTTTTGATAACGAAGTTGTGTGGATGTTTAAAACAGGAAATAAAACTCTGAACATATAAACATAATGTCGTAATTCAACTTCTTTATAATGACCTTTGCTATAAAAATCTTTATATAAGCGATCCCTTTCTACAAAATTATCATAATAAATTTATAGTTTGAAAGCAATTCAATTTCTCATTATTTGAAACGGACAGTCCTTATTCAATTTGATTATCAATACACGCACAATGTGTGTTAGAATGTTGTTGTTTCTTATGGCACTTGCCATGGACAAGCTCGCTGAGGTAGTCAGCGATTTAAGCCTAATGAGCGTCTCTTGTTTTGTAGTAGCGCCAACTGGAGCCAAGAGTACAACTTTTGCTACTCACTCAAACTTTTGCTCTCTTGCACAGCCCTTTTTTATAGAAGGGGGGGGGACATTCACACTCTTTACAGATAGAACACAGAACAACAGCCATGCCCCGAGCCGGGACTAGAACCGGGGGCACCCGGCTCACGTGGAAGATGCGCTACCCCTATGCCAGGATAACGGCATATGATACAATAAAACGCTTTACATAACACTATTTACATACGCTTTATATATATATATATATATATATA
>JAOUZG010010699.1:513306-530530 GCA_026289955.1 Argiope argentata | reverse complement strand
CTTCGCATACAACGACGTGTCTGACACGCGCATCGAATTACTGAATTTTTATTTTCAAATCTCCAATTTAGCCACAGAATTAAGTATTTAAATATGAAAAAATCAAATTAACAATAAATTCCCAAAATAGAATGAGTTATCTAATTAGAAAGTTAAATAAATTCGTATGTCAAGTGGTTACCAAACTTATTTTATTTTATATAGTTTGTTGAAAGAAAAAAACATATTATGATATATAAAACCATTAAAAAATGTGACATCTTTAATTAAATCAAAAATATTTTGTATGTTATGATCTTATAGTTTTTAACATTGAAAATATTACAGGAAGTAATCTTTGTCAAACATAGCACTTTATAATATTGACTTTTAATGTTAAAAAAAAGTTACTTGTTGTATGCAATGAAATATGTTGTGTTTTATGATATAGAAATAAATAAAATATTATGAAGTTAACATTAAAAAAAGGAAAACCCATTGATTATTTGCATTTTTTAAAATTAATATTAAGATTTTTTAAAGTTGGGATTAAGAGACTTTCTCTTTATTTTTATATATAATATTAGAAGCAAAAGTCTGAATTATACAAACAAATTCTGCTTGAAAAGAAACTAATTTTAACAAATTGCTTAAATTTAGAAATTTGTAATTTTTTTAATATTTATTTTCGCAATTAGTAGAACTTTAAGCTTTTATTTTGCAAAGAAATAGCATTTAAAAATGAAAACTGTATTGAAAAGAAAGTTTTTTTTTCATTATCTTACAGGTATTCCCACTGATAAAATTAACGGATATCCTTTTTATTAACCTTAAACATGGTATGGGAGGTTCTCTACTCTGTTCTTTCAATGTTTAAACATTATTTTTTTATCTTATTTAAAAGAAGGTCCACTGACTAAAGAAACGTGTTGAATATAAGGAAGATAGACAAAGTGATAAATAACTTGTCATTTTTAAAAAAAAGAAATCTTCGTTTATTTACGACTATGGAGAAAAAAAGTATTTTTTAAAATGTTATCTAAAGAAGTTCATTTAAAATAAAAGATTTCATCAGTTCATAAATTTAAAAAAATGCGCATTCCTGATCTTTAAACAATAAATTATTTTTGCTCCTAATGCAAAACTATATGATTTAGTTTTTACTGATTCTAGTTTATTAATCATTATAGGTTGTTTAATACTTCTATAAAAATACAAAATAATTTGCATTTTTAAATATTTTTATAAGATGAAATCGTACCTTTATTATTTACTTTCAAAATACTAAATTATAGTTTAATTTCATTAAATAAGGCATTATGAAAGTTGCAGGGGGAAAACGAAGAGAAATATAATAAAATTTAAAAATTACAAAATATGATAAAATAATATTATTAATTTTAAAGTCAATTGCCTAAAAATTTTAATTTTTAATTATAAATAATAAATAATTAATAACTTTTCTCTTGCTTAAATAAATTATTCAAATTCGTTTCTTCGTAAATTGGGGGTTTTATCATTATTAAACAACATTTACATTGAACCTTAAAAAATGTTTTTATATTATTAATAAAAATAATTTAATTAATTTAATAAAAATAATTACATTTTAAAAATACCTTTTTTTAACAAACGTAAATTATCATTTGTTTATTATCGGTATGTCATTTAAGTGTGACCTAAACAAAATATTGGTTAACATGTTCTTGTTTTAAAATGTCATTAAATAAAACTGTAAAAGCACCTATATCAATATATAATTCAGTATATATTATATATAGTTTCTCCATTGATTTGCATAATTTTTTTTCATTTACAGAAATATGATTTTTAAAATAACATAAATACAATTAGCCATTTTTTTTTTTGCTTGGTCATTTTTGGTTGCATTCAAATTATATGCGTACATATATTTAAACTATATTGTAGAAGGAGAATTGTGGATAGAAATGTCTCATTTTTATTTATGAAGTTTCAAAACGATATAAGTATTTTTTTTTGCAGTAATTCACAAATAACATATCGATAATAAAAATAAAGTTAATGTTCATACCTTTTTTCGTGTTAAGTAATGTCATTGTCATGATATTATTATGTTACTGTCTGGAAATTAAAATCCTTGAATTCGAGTACTTCAGACATTCCCATCAAATCAACAAATCTTATTTCTTATGTTACTTTAATTTTCTTGACCAGTAGGATATGATCTAAATTAGTAGCTCACAACAAAGTATTATTTAGCCATGTTCTATAAGTGAATTTTCCTTTGTTCTTAAAACTATTCAATGGGGACACAATATCGTCGTTCGGTTATTGTTCGCTTATGTGATATATACTGAATGCTTTTGATAATTTTTTTAGAAGAGACTTTGAGTTCTAGCAAGTATATACGAGTTATAAATTGGTAGAAATGTTATCCGGTATACAAATGCTAATTTTTTAAGGTTTTATAAAATTAGGAGTATTATAATCCAACTACAGTTGACAGTATTCTGTAAAACTTGTTTTGTGACTAATATAGTCTTCCCTCGGAAAAAGCGGCTTTACTACACCGAAGAGAAATCAGTTGATCTATATTTATGCATGGTATATGAATAGATCGTAATAAAATTGGATCAAATGTGAATTCGGATATTCATGTTTAATTGATTCCAAAGACATATAATTATTTTCTTCTTCTAATTTTTAAACATTTTTCAACATAGTTCTGTATGTCAATTAAATTTTAATAAGGCTGAAAATGTGTTTAATATGCATGTACATATTCTTACAAACAGCATATTCATTCAGATGCATTAACATAAAAAGAATATTATGAACATATTCTTATAAATATAGCATAAAAGAATCGAAATTTAGCCCTTAAAATATCTCATTCAAGTATATTATCATGTTTATTAAAAGAAAATTATGTACAATTATATAAAAATCCCGAAGGTAGTTACAGGTTTTTTTAATTATTATTTTTATTTCATCTTATTATCATATGAGAACATTATGTTGTTTTGAGATGAAATTTTTGAAGCCTCAAAATGCATAAGCAACAAATTGGCGATATATCGCTTTTGAGATGTCAACTTCTAGCTTTTAGGGTTATTAGAAAGTGGCAAAGAGTGTTGTCACATCTGGCAACTTATCATCAACAAAAAGTTAGAACTTGGCATGTATGTCCGTCATGTACCCGAATCTCGATTTATCGACGCATGCGTATTCTGATAGTCACATGATTGTTTTAAAACTGTTTGAATTTGTTAATAACATAAATTAATTAAGACGAACAATAACTTAATAATATTGTTCTCATATAACAAGGAATTTGTGATAGCAGATTTCAATTTTTAAAAAAAATTATCGATTCGTTTTTGTAGGTGATTTGAAAAATAAATTACATTTCATATCCGTTAAATTGGGATAAGATTTAAAAAATCATCTGGTTTTTTTTCTTTCAAATATACCTTTATTATATACAAGGAATGGTAATGAAAGTGAGTAAGAATGCATATTCTTTTATAATATTGTTACAAAGAATATGAATGCCTCTTTCTACTGAAAAGGATGTGCTAACAAAAATTATTTAAAAATAATCTTTAAAAAATTAATTCATTAAAGTTAGTAAATTATCTAACAATATGGTTTTTCATTTTTGAAACTAATAAATTGTGCTGGAAGAAAAATCATTCAAAAAGTGTAAGTATCTAAAAGTTCTATTAAAAAATTTAATGACAAGGTTCATTTACAACTCATAAGAAATTGTTGCATACATTTTTACTACAAATAGCAGAAAAAAGAGCATAAAACGTGTGGAAATAAAAATAAAATTATATCATTAAAATAACAGTACTGTACTTGGTTACTTTGTAACATTAAGTTCACCTTTTTTTTAAAAAAAACAATTCATTCCATGAATAAAGTCGACAGGATTTATTTTTATTCTTCAAAGAACAAATGCTGGAATTACTTGGAGGTGATTTTTTCCGTTCAAATGCACTCAAAAGACAATTTCCTTTAGAAGGTGTTGGTCTTTGGTATTGCAAGAGAAACGCTGACTTGAGGTGCTAATAAAGGATTCCGAGCCACATCCATTCAAATATTTTTCCACGACGGCACGTAGCGGAGTCGGTTATTAGGACTTTTCCTCGTAATCATCGCCTTCAATCACGCAAAAGTAAGCAATAGCGTGCTTCCCTTTTTGCGCACAATGCGCGGTTTCCATCAAAAACGCATTAGATCTTCAGTCACCATTTCCTACACTCGGGCATTTTTCGGCCTTCCCTTTCCCCCACCTCTTTCATTTCTCTCTCTTTTTTTTCATACATTCCTTTATTTTTGGGGGCCTAATCGCGAGGACTAAGGAAAAATTGATTCCCTCTATTGAGGAAGATAGATACTTTGTTCGCTAATCGGGCCGATTGTGTGAACGTCACTTTGCGGTCGCGACGTCACTTCCGGACAGAGCAACTTCCGGTTGATGGTGAGCGTGGCACGTGAGGTTTCCGGCCTGCATGCAGAGGGGGGTTGTCACGTGACAGCGATGTCTTAATGCAGCAGCTTGTGGTTGGAGGGTCAGATGCTTAATGAATGACGACACCATGCTGTGTGTTTGGGGGGGGGGGTAGAGTAGCATGATGATGCAGAAATTGATGAGTCTTGTTTAAGCAAAGTTATTGAATGGCTTGCCTTTTGATTTAAACATAAATAATATTTAATTAAATAATTTTAAGAATTAACATAAATAACATTTAATTAATTAATTTTAAAATATTACCTGGAATTTTATAGCAGAATCTAAAATTACTACGAAAAAGGAAATGTTATAGAACATTCGCCTCGATATTCGTGAATTCAAACATTTTCAGCGCTTTTTTGCATATGACAAGATGTGTTTATTTAATCAAAATAAAATGGAAACGAAAGTCGAAAACAGATATTTCCATTTAAAAATAAAGAAAACCCGGATTATTCACTCTTTAAAAAGCATTAAAAAATGCGGATATATCATAATAGTACTGTAGCGTTAACCTTATAAGCCAGATAACATCTACGATACAGAAGTCGACTTCTGGTATAGTAGCTATGTTACTCGCCTACAGGCCTAAGCATCGCAGGTTCGTACCGCGACCTTCAATCGCTACATTGGTGACCTTAACAACACAAACTTTCACAACAGTCATGACGCCATCTACCCGCAGCGAAATCGTCAGACTCACTTGACGAGCAAACAGTAAGTCACCATAACGCTTGGCGCAATTCAAAAAAAAATCGTTCGCTTCTTCGCCGATTCACTGGTGGGGGAATACTGTAGCGTTAGCCTTATAAGCCTGATAACATGTACAATACAGAAATCGACTTTTGGTATAGTGGCTATGTTACTCGGCTACAGGCCCAAGAGTCATATGTTCGTACCGCGACCTTCAATAGCTGCAGTATAAAGACACTAATTCATCATAAAGTAAATGAGGACAATTATTATTTACTGTAGGAGGCCTGAATATTAATTTATGATATATAAAAAGGAAGATTTATGTTTTTAAAATTTTGATAATTCGCTTCCTTTTTGCATTAAAGTATTTCTTTTGTTGTTACTTAAGGCACTTATCATATATAGTCTCGCTGATGAAGTCAGCTATTTGAACAGTAGCCTCTGAGGCTAAAGGTTCCAGAGCACCAGAGGGCAGAAATCTAATTTAGAGCTCATATGAAGATGACACTAACGCACTCGCTTCCACGACTCCTTTTTACTGGGGAAGGGAGGGACTATTTCACACAATTCCCAGATAGAAAATAAAATAAAGAGCAACCATGCTCGAACTAAAACTCGAACCTGGTACACAAGTTTATGGAAAAGACACGCTAACTCTAGGCCAAAACGCCGGGATACTTCGTTTTATTTATTATAATTGTTTGTTATTGAATTTTTCGACAGTATTTTGAAACTAACAATCGTAGATGATCTCGATATTATATAAAGCAGGGGTTCTCAAACTTTTATACATTGCGACCCCCAAAAGTTTTAGCTCTGTCTAAAATTTAGACAAAGATTTTGAAAATTTCACATGTACTCAAGAGTTCGTTGAGTATGTGTCGGGTATTAGTGCCACATCCCTTGACACTTCATCTTTCTCCTTACTAGTATCCTCTCATCTCGAAACTTTGATTGAACAGTTTACAGACTTCATTCCAGTTTAGGATATAAGTAGGGTTGTGTGGATAGTCAATCCGTTCAGTGAGCAAGCCGTAACAAAAGCTGAGCCAAGTGTCCTTCATCATGATCAACTGATAGAGATTTCAAGTAATCAGTCAGCTAGTGACTTTCACCAAAGGTTATATCGACAAATTTAGGATACGTATTAAAAAGGAATACCCAGAACTGTCCACCACAGCATTAAAATTTTGATGTCATTTTCCACATAATACAACTGTGAACAAGGATTCTTCATCATGATAAATTTAAAAACAAAATCAAGAAATCGTTTGACACTGGAAAATGACATTGTTTTGTGTGTTACAAAGCTCCTTCCAGACATTAAAAAATTGGTTAATTTCAAAACAAGTTCATGTATCCCATTAACTAATAGCATAAAAAAACCAACTTGTAAGTGTACTCTTTTTTAATGAAAACTACAGCAATAAATTAATATTCTTTAAACTTATCTTCCAGAACTCGCAACCCCCCTGGACACATCCCCCCTCCCCCCCTGGGGGTTGCGACCCACCTTTTGAGAACCCCTGATATAAAGTAGTCTTCGTGATGTACTTGTAAGCTTTTTTTCCACTTGGACTAGCCATATAAGTAATTAGTGCGCAACTTTGAGTTAAATTAAAGTAGGAAGGCGAGAAACGACACGGAACTAACATTTAAGAGAGGAAAAATGGAAAAAGTATTTAATATGGTGTAAATTAAGGTCAGAAAATATTGATGAATTCCGAAAATGAAATCCTTCTAAGCCTAGCTCTTTAGAATCGTCGACAAAAAGTAGTTTTGGATTATAAACGAATGAACCAATTTTAGTCATAACGTTACTTATGACTAAAATTTTAATTTTAGCATAAGTAACGTAAATTACAAAAAGGCTATGCAAGTTTTTTAGATGTGACACAAAACTGGAATTAGAATAGAAAAAAAAATTCTTTAAAAATATAAATATATTTTAAATAGCATAGGCAATGATAAATAATTCTACAAGACCAGAACAAGGCAAAAGTGGTGAAAAAATACTATAAATACAATAAGAAAAGACAGTGAGCAGCAGACTAAAAATGCAGTGGTAGCACTATATTGAAAATATATCCTTTTTTAAGGTTATCTTATATTAATTTTTATTCCATATTGTTTCCTATACCAAGAAATTTCGAAATTTTAAATTGAAAGAATTTTACCTAGTCTGACACAGCAAATTTATGGCTCTAGAAAACCTATCCAAACTATGTAATAAATTCTTGATGTTGCTATTGTTATCTATATGAGCTAGTATTGTAATATAAAAAAATAATTTTAAAAATTTTATAAAGAAATTTAAAGTCGAATACTTTTAATAATATGTTTGTTCTTTATTTCTATGGATTTTTTTAAAACTATTGATGACGTATTTTATGAAGTTGAGGAACTGTGAAGAATGAAAATGTGCTTTGTCTGAAAACATGCATAGTCTATAAATGATGCTTTCTAGTTGTGGTTATTTTACTATTGGGAAACAGTAAAACCCTAACAGATTAGACCTAGCAAATATTCAGAGGGTTGTTGAATTTCACGAGGTCAAAGATTCTTTTTTATCGTGTAATGTGATGGTTTCGATAAAAGTAGCATTGTAAGAGTAATTACCTCATGAATCCCTTTTTTCAGTGTTATTTTATTATATTAAAAATCGCTCTGGTTTTTTTTTTTTTTCAAATTTAATAATAGGTCAAAAGAGAAAAAAAAGGGACATGGTGTTCAATTTGTTTCATAATTTTAAATTTTGTTTTTATATCACAACCAAAAATGTGAATAGAGAATTCTAGTGTACAGCTGTATTGGTTAGTAAAAATTCACCATTTAGAATGCAAATTTTTCTTTCATGTGCATTTCACAAATATTATAATTAAAAATAGTTTTAGAAACATAAGCAAAAAAAAATTAGTAATTTTTCATTTAAGCCTAAAATTCTAAATAATTGATTTGATTATTTTACTCTAAACATATACTAGATTAGCAATATTATTCAGATTCCCAAGTTATAAAACGCCTAAACATTATTACTATAAATTTGGGAATGCATTGATCTCCGATTATTTCTAGAAAATTGTATTGGATACAAACTTTATTAAATATTTTGAGTCCCATTCTCCGAAATTAGGGTAACATAGTCTATAAATTATATTTCCTATTTATAAAGTTAATTTTATAAGAAATCATTATATTTCCAAGTTATAAAGAGAACTAAACTATTTATCGAAACAGCAGTTCTCTGCAAGGAACCATAAATTATTATTTTCTTCCCTTACTTCCATTATATAATTTTTCCAAATCAAAATAAACTGTCATAAAGTTTTTTCAAACAATAAGGGAAATATAAAAATACATAATTAAGGTAAAATAAAAAAAAAACTCTAAGAAATTTCCTTCAAAATACAAAAAATAAAAGTTATTCTTTCGAATAGATATTATGGTATCAATTCATATGAGAATAAGTAACCATAAACATTTTATAAAAGAATTTTCTTTACAATGTATTACGTCCTTCAACTATAAGAAACATTTTTTTAAATTCGAAACTAACCTAATTGATATTAATGGCGAAAATATTTTTTTAATATCAAGTGAACTTTTACATTAAAAAAATCACAAAGGAACTTCGGAGAAAAAATATCAATTCCATTAAAAAAATAAAACATGCATTCCAACAAATATTCATCATTGTCATCTGATACAATATTGTACTTTTTTTAGATACAAAAGTCACATATTTTTCTGTCAAGTATCCTTGCTCCTTTAAACGAAGTAGGCTTATTTTATCTTTTCATCACCATTTATCTCCATATTTATAACGCTCACAAAAAAAGAAAGAAGAAAAAGCTACGCAGCAGAAGTTACCCAAGCCAAACTTCTCCGCGTCTCTCCAGTTATAACAATGCCACCCCAGCACGGTAGTGCTCCTTAACATATACTCTTCCAACCTTTTTTTTCCTTCCTCCTCCTTCTCCTCAGCATATTCAGGCGCTAAACTGGCCATTACAGATTCAGAAGGACATAAAATATATGCAGTGACTCTAAACGCCCGTTTCACAACAAGCGTCCTCCTTCTTTTGTGACAAAAGAGGTCCGGTCTTCTTTTCCACCTCCTCTCATTCAAGTTCTTTCTACATTCACGCGAAGACGTTTTCCCAGCAGTGCATGAAGGCGCCTTCTTGGCCTTCCGCATTGTTGCCCGACGACACTGCCACCCGCATTGTTGTCCTGGGATATAGGTCTATGCGACGAATTGTTAATGGGGATACCAAAAAAAGAAAGAGCAACCGGCTCGATTTCAATGTTTTCTGTTTAATGGGACACATTATACAAAGAGTAGAAGACTGTCGACTTAGGAGCTAGGTTGGGATTTTCTCTCTCTCTCTCTCTCTCTCTCTCTTCAATTTTACTTTCTATTATCGAAATATGTAAAGAAACAAAATTAAAATCTACGAAAAATTCAATCTTGGCATTTATTATGAACTCTCGTGTTTCAAACTCTCTTAACACACGAGTCAAAAATACACTTTCACTTCATCGCATTCAGAGTATAGAGAAAGCAAGTAATTGCCAAAAAATTCTATTTCGAACCCTTTGTCAAGAATTTGATGTATTTGTTGTTGTTTTTTCATACTTCCTTCGGTCCAAAAAGAACATTTTTACTTTATCGAGTTCACAATATTCGATATTCTTTCACAGTATTCGATATATTTCACAGTACTTTCACAGTATTCGATATTCGAAATCACAGTATTCGAACATTTTTACTTTATCGATCACAGTATTCGTAGAGAGGAAGTATAATAATCATCAAACAATTTGAACTAATGCTTTTCACGAATAACCTCATTTCAGACCTCCTAGAATCCAAAAAATACAACTTTAACTTTTTCGTATTCTGAGTATAGAGGAAGTATTGCAATTGTTCAAAATTTGAATCCAAGATTTTCAAGAACTTCCAATTTTTAGACTTCCGTATGTTCAAAATGCATATTTTTATTTTCTCAATTCTAAATTATAGAGGAAATATTACAATCGTTGGTATCGTCCAAAATTAGATTCCAAAATTTCGACGAATTTCCAATATTCAGACTCCCGCATGTCCAAAACAAACTTTTATTTTTTCATATTCAAAGTATAGAGGAAATATTGGAATCCAAAATTTTGACAAATCTCCACTTTTCAAACCTCCCAGAGTATGAAAAAGTATTTATGGCAGTATATCAGTATGTAAACACAATAACTCAAAAATGTTTTGGATTATATGGATAAAATTTGATAACCATATTTATAAGCCTTTCTGCCCAGCATCATTTCTGTCAAAATTTGATTGAGTTTCTAGATTACGCTGTTATTAATTATGAATTTAGTTTCTAGATCATGCTATTTATCAATTGTGAATTGAGTTTCTACATCATTCAGCTTATTAATTGAGAAAAGAGTTTCTATATCATGCTTTTTATTAACTGTGAATTGGAATTTTTACATCATGCATTTTATTAATTGTGATTTGGAGTTTCTACCTCATGCATTTTATTATTTGTGAATCTGAGTTTCTACCTTACTACCCTAACTTTAAAAAAATTATTTCTCATAGTTCCAATTTTTTTAAATTAGGGAAAATAAACTAATTTTTTTCGAAGTATATAACCACATCGAGTATTTATTTTTATGGCTTGGTGTACTTGTAATAAGGTAGAATCAAAAGTATTCATTTGCATTTTTTGAGAAGCTTGAGATACTTTGATAAAGTTGTTAATTTATTATATTGGATGAATTATATTTTAACATTTGTTACATTTTTTCGTATAACAGTTTGTTAATAATCTGGAAGTGATAGTCAAATATGATATTAATTTCCTCTACCTTTAATTCGTTTTATTAATTTCTCCAAGCTCCAATTTGTTTTATTAATGTCTCCTAGCTTTAATTTGTTTTATTAATTTCTCCTACTTTTATACAATACTTGTACTTATAATTTGCTATTAAATTTAAACCTCTCTTATATGCATTGAAATATAACTTTTCTTTATAAAATTACGTAATGTTAACTACTAATTAATTTAAATGAAAAATATCATTTCGTAGAACTTAAGTAATTTACTAAATTTTAAGCTCTTATATCTCTTCTCTGATATATTAGTAAATAATTTAAATAGAATGTATAATTGTAATAAATAATTATATAAATTCTTAGATAGGATTAAGTTAGGTTAATATTAGTTTTTGATGCAGCAAAAGCCATCTAAACCAACATAGAATTAGAGATCAAGCAATGATCAATAGCACTAAATCATGATAACATATTTTAGTTATTAGTTTTGATTATCAATATAATAAAAAATATATCATGATCACATATTTCAATTATTACTGTTGATTATCAATATAATAAAAAATATATATCATGATCACATATTTCAATTATTACTTTTGATTATCAATGTAATAAAAAATATATCCTGATAACATATTTCAATTATTACTTTTGATTATCAATATAATAAAAATATATATCATGATAACATATTTCAATTATTACTGTTGATTATCAATATAATAAAAAATATATCATGATCACGTATTATAAATATCATGTTAAAATATTATCATCATTTCAAGTATATTATTATGATAATAGTTTGGAATTTATCATCATACTTCTTATAAACGGATGATCTCGGTATAGAAAAAAATGCATGAAACTAGATATTAGATGACATGCACTATTACATTTGTTATGTGATTATAGCATCACGTGCATCAATACCATTTTCACTACATTTTTTTTATGTACGCTATTCACAAAAGCATCTTCACGTCTCGCTTCACTTTTGATGTAGAATCATCAAAGCATCCTCCCCCACAGCCCACAAAATGTCCATCCCCCGAGTGACCTCTGACGGTATCCTGTTCTCAGCCAACCCAGCGGAACGGCACACGACCCGCACGTGGTACTATTGCCAGCTATTCAGAAGTCATTCGTCCACCATCAAGTCATTATATATCGTTGATGGTACTTTTTACATAAATCAAAGTTTGGAATTATCCGAAATCAGTATGACTTAAAATATGAATCACTAGATAGGGCATAAAAAAAATTTAATTTAATTGTCTTACTGGAATTTGTATATAGATAGTTGTTGTTTTCTTATAAATATGATTTCAAAAATAGGTTTTGATTTAAAGTTGATCTTATTGAAAGATTACTAGGGATATTTTAACCTTTATTGTCTAAATGCATTCCGTCTTTCACGAGTTTTTATAAAATGATTTTATTTTACTCATTTGTTTAGTATTAATTTACATCCAACGAAAAGGAATTCTAGCCGGAAAGTAAAGGGAAGAATGAATATATTGAATTTTAAATCTTATGATAGACTTATTTCTTTGCATTCATTTGAAAAATCACGTTAAAATATAGGAAATATTTTACATGAGAAATTCCTTTCAAAAATTCCAACTTGATACAATAATAATAATGAAACTCAGAAAGCTGTATATTCGATATTTATAAATGAAAAGAAATTGCACTGCTTTTATGCAATGGATTGCTTCAGTATTTTCTATACAAAAAATCGAATGCTTTAATCAATTATTGCAATAATTTCAAATTTAAGAAAAAATTTCCAAATTTAAAAAGCCGAAATAACAAACCTTTCGTAGAGATAAATATTTAAATGAACAAAGAAGCTAGATTAATGCTAATAATTCCAAGAATCACTAGTGGTGTAATATTATTCTGTTATGTTAAGTTTACAGCCTAATGCCATTATGTCATGCCATTAATCTATGAGCATCTTAAGGAAGTAGAAGCGTCCAAACCAAGAGATCGC
Organism: Argiope argentata; assembly: GCA_026289955.1. Lineage (NCBI taxonomy): Eukaryota > Metazoa > Arthropoda > Arachnida > Araneae > Araneidae > Argiope > Argiope argentata. The sequence goes on along the minus strand of JAOUZG010010699.1, from coordinate 517,510 downwards.
AGAGTGAACTGAAGGTACGCTGATTAATATTATAACGAAATAGAAGTAATAAATCCAAATTCCACTGAATGCACTAATAATATACCACGCATACTGTAAGGAAATAGATTTGGGTACATCAAATATCACTGAATAAACTGATAATAAGAAATAACTATTTCACCAGTCTCCCAGTTTAAAATAATACACATTTATCAACGTAATATCTCTATCACTTAACACTGAAACGATTGCAATTTGAATTACCATTGAAGGTCTCATCTTCAAGCAAAACCCTTGCTGACATCAACTAACCTGAGTCTTCCTGTCTGATTTTCATATTCTTCTCTTGACTTTTAATAAAAATTAGCAGTAGATTTGATGCAATAAAAGTAAAAATTGTATCTGAATAACATTTGTTGTATATTATCTGGCATGCCTTTTAAGTCGACCAGAGAACTTTAAAATGACTTTTTGCAATTTTGACTTCAGCAATTTGAAATTTTACAGGCAATAAGAGTAACACTGTAGGAGGTGACACAAAATTTTAAAGCATTATACTAATTTATTTATGAGTTGGGGAGGTTAATATAATATAACATAAGGGATAAATAACGTTAATGAAAAATATACCAGGTGCTCCAATTTGTTCGAAAGCGCTCCAATTTTTATTATTACTTCTCTAACCCTTTCAAAACAGAAGTTGGGATTAATTTTGAAGTTTGAGCACGAATTATCAAAATTAACCAATATAATAACTCAAAATTACTTAAGCTATTTTTTTAAAAATCCAGTGGAGCGCCTGGCACATTTTTCATTAATGTTATTTATCCCTTATGTTATATTATATTACCCCCCCCCCTTAACTTATGAATAAATTAGTATAATGCTCTAAAATTTTGTGTCACCTCCTATTGTGTTATTCTTATTGCCTGTAAAATTTCAAATTGCTAAAGTGAAAATTACAAAAAGTCATTTTAAAGGTCCCTGGTCGCCTTAAACCTTTTATTATTTCTAGGCTTCCATGTTCTTACTTTGGAAATTCCATGGCTAGAGAGAAATATTACGAATGCTCTTCTTCGGTATAAGGAGGGAATTAGAGTAGTATCACTCTTCACGTCATTTCTCCAGAATTCTCAAGATGATTGTTGCACAATTATACATTTTGACTTATACAGAACTGGTGACATTTGGCGGAAATTTAAGGTATACTAATTCTGCTAATTTGGCGACAGTTATGGTTTTGAACTTTATGAACTCAATGCTGTTAAATCTTCAGTTATGATGGATTGGAAACCTTTAAGATCAAACTTCTCAATTCCGACATACAGGCTAATGAGATAACTGCTCTGTCCTTTTGGAAATACAAGGTTTTACAACGCTTTCACATGTTGAAGTTTGACACCTGAGACTAAATATAGATTTGGACCTACTTACGTCAAATGAATATTTAAATCAATTGGACTGTGATAATCTCTTTTATGTTGAGTATTTGAGGTCTCGACTTGCATTTCTTTTTCTTATGTAGATCAATCAAACCATCAACACTGAAAGAATCAGTATGGAAAGGACTTCTCGGCTGGCACTGTTTGATATTCACTGAATGTTCAACTATGTTCTGGAAGTGAAGCAACAATCAAAAAAATGGTAAGCTAACTTTTCATTTAAATAGTTATTTTCAATTAAGCTGCATTGAGTATTCTTTAGGAACCATTGTTGGATTGGCGTCAACACCACATAGTAATATTTTACTCCGAAGACAAAGTTTTTGTCTGTAAGTTTAGAAACATTAATTTAACATAATATGTCACTCAAAAGATCAAATTCGAATTTTTACTGCCATCGTTAATCTCTTAGCTCTCTCTCCTGTGAAATTGATGGTATGGGGTTTCAACTTCCATTTCTCGAGCCTCTAACATTGCCGGGCTGAGATGTTCAATAGTAACGCGACAAAACGATTAAAACCAATTCATTTCTTTTGCCTGGAAGTCATTTTATTTCTCCTTTTATACACCTGATGACAGTAGTAGTTTATTTTAAGAGTAATTCTAGGTTATTTTCATCCAGGTGGTAGCACTAATCGAATATTTGTACATGTGATACGTATTTTGCAATCCTAGCCCAGAGCCCGCACAGTTACTTCATTACACTTGGCCCAATTGAATACGTGTGGTTTGTGTTCTGTGTTAAAATATACTTTTTAAATATTGTGTTCATTATGGAGTGCAAAATTTGATGTTCCAGAAGAGACGAAATCAATAAGAGTTACTGGAAGGAAACTCGGTGCTACTGCCCAGATTGTGACGTTGGTATCGATATCTCATGCTCTGAAATTTGCTGCACAAGAAAAAATAATTAACTAATATTTATTTATATTGGACGTAATATTAATAAAATTCTCTTTTCATATTTAAAAGACATATTTCTTAAATTTTCGATGCTTAATGTTGGCTTTTCATAATATTATAAATTCTTAAAATCTTAATCTAAAAAATATCAAAAATTAAAAATTTGAATGCCTATGTTGTTCGAACAATTGTTTTTATATAATTTTCTTAAATAAAAAGATAGACATTTTTATGACCGTTTTCTTGAAAACTATCCGATCGTTAAGAGGTTAAAGTCTGACGAATTAAGCACCATCAAAGGTATCATCCAAAGGTAGGCTCAAAGGGATCAAAGTATGGGATGTAAATACTCTAGTAAGCCATTTTATATTCGTCACTAATAATTTGAATATTGATTTTTTTAAATTCTAATTATATATTAAAATTATGAATTTCAACCTAAAATTCATTATATTTTATAAGGAAATTTATTTCCTTATAAAACTTTTTATGATAAAAATAGAAAGGTTGTTGTCATTATTATTGTTAAAAATTTCAGAGTCAGAGTTTGTAGTTGTTTGTTTGATTCCAGAATATCAAAAGTATCTATTTACAAATTATCATAAACTTTTCTGCAGAAATTCAATCAGTCATACTGTATGATAAATAAAAATTAAACTGAGAAATATATGTTTACAAATAAAATACCACAGCATAAACACACGTTGCAAGAAAGAGGGATAAAAATCACTTAAGAGAAAACACTGAAGTGAACAATATTAGTTGAAAATTCGTTTAAAAAACTACAAATAGGGAAAATACTTTTTCTTTTAATTTCCAAAGAAAACAGTATCGGAATTCGTCATTACCATCAAACATCAGATTATGTACGAATCGTTTCTTTAAATCCAAAAATAATAATTTAATCGATGGGACATTCTATATAATTTTTGCTCAGATCTGTCTATTACTCCGAAAAAAATAATTCGAAATGATCGGTAAAAAACAATAAACACCAAATGCTATTCAATTCCACTTAAGATTACCACTCTAATACTGATTTGTATCAAGCTCAAAAATTGTCTTCGGTTCCTATCAGATTTTAGAAACATGTTTCTCATATATCAGTCTCATTACTTTAAAATCAGGCTTATATTATTAAATAAAATCTAACATCACTCAATATTTTTCAAATTTTACTTCCACAAATCCTGATCCCCAAATATCCTCATCAACAATTGCGCTGCATCTCCCCCTCCTCCCCCTCCCACCTGCTGGAATATCCCGCATCTACATCCACCATCCCTTTCACCCTCCCTCGATTCATTAGACGGGAACCAATTCCAAAGTTTTGCTGAACAATTAATCGACAGGCAGGGGGGAAAAAACCCTAGAAATCAAACTAGATTCCACTCCCTGACTTATTTCCTGATCTTCTCTGCAGGACACAACCCACCAGTAGTTGACATCATCGTTAAACGTAAATGCGGAAATGCAGTCCCATACGCGCCCGGGTCTGCTCCTGATAGTGCGCCTTTGTCAACAGTTCCCCCCTCCTTCCCGAACACACACTTGGTCCTATCTGTGTGCACTACCCCCTCCCTCCGGGCGTATTGGTGCACGTCATGCCGTCACGATTCCATGTACTAATTAAGTTGCGATGTTCCGTACGGCCGCTTTTTGGCTTAAGTGAAATGTTGGAAGCCGAGCAACGAGTTTCCACTTAGCTCGATGACTCATTCGGGGTTGCAGAAAATTGTGTTCTAATGAATGGATCTGTCGTCATGTTCTCATAGTTGCACATGCTTGAGTTTTTTTTTTCTGGAACCTTCTCTTCAAATCAGGAAAATGTGCTGAAGAGTTTTTGTTAAAAATCCTGTTTGGACAGTATTTGTCTT
>JAOUZG010010699.1:494409-508605 GCA_026289955.1 Argiope argentata | reverse complement strand
TTGTTTTGGAAAGGAAACGTTGTAAACTCAAAACAATGCAAATAACTTTTTGCGAATACCCCTCTAATGCCATCAACTTCTACAGTATCAAAGGAATGCAAAAAATAAAATAAGCATAAATAAAAATAAAAACAGATGGAGCAGTGGACCCGAGCCTTAACGTCTGTGCTACAACGAAATCGGCATCCCCATTTGACAATGCGTCGAGATTTCCCTTTCCTGAAGTGGCAACGTCAACTAGTTGTCGTTCGACCGGAAAATCTCCCTTGTAAGTGTCGCCAAACGACAATTTATGTCATCTAACCTCCTCTTCACCCCCTTCCATCGTGTTTTTTGCGATATTTTCGCATACAAGAACCACTTCAGAATATAAACACATATATGTATACCAAGTCCTTTCCTGCCCCCCTTCCTTCCTACCCCTTTATTCTCTCACACCCTTCACTTGATTTCACCCACCCCTTTACAACTTTTCGCCTGCTCTCAACCTTCAATTTTGAACATTCCTGCTCTCGAAAAAAATTCGAAAAGAATTCTACTTTTATGATCGAGAAAACGCATGAATGCCTAAATTTTGCTGTTTCAGCATTTCGGATTTTTACTACGGAATATAAGAAGTTCCACTCCTTTCCCTCCCTTCTCTTCACTTCTTCTCCACCCTCCGATCCCTTCTCCATTTACAAAATTCTAATGTGCAGATATTTTCGCTCAACAAGCAGAGAGCAGAGCAAAATGTGCAAGCAAAGTAGAGCCGGGAGAATATATTCCTGACTACATATTGTATCATTGAATAAAATATGAAATGTATATTGTTAGTCAAAAAAGGCTCAAGTTTTTCATTTTAACTCTTTAATTAGTTCATTAACATGGTTTCAGCTGTTTATTTATAATTCATTATTTAAATTTATTTACATTTTAAATTATATGCGTATGCCCAATTTTGTATATTATCATGTCAGAACATGATATTGTTTTGGGAATGAGGTTTTCTGGAGTCAACAAAAATCCGCAGACGAAAAATAATTATTTTAATTCGTAGGCGAAAAAAAAAACATTTTCTTTCATAAACAAAGAATAAAAATTTTATTATCTGCACGAGCATCTCAGAAAATCAGCTTTTAATAACACGTTGCCAAGAATGTCATTTTAATGAATTATATTCATTAAATTTAATGAATTATGTTGTTATTTTGATAATGAGTTACATTTTGCCTATGCGTTTGTTTAAGATCCTTAGATGAGAAAACTTCCTACGTTTGAAAACTGCTTTTTGGTAATTAATAAAGTTTAATTTTAATTTATATCCATCATATATTTAAAATGCAAAATGAAGTCTTGTGAAATGTTTTTTTAAATATTTTTCAACGAGTTGACGTGAAAATAATTAGTGTTTTATGATTAAAAAAATTAGAAACAGATATATATCTATCAAAAGATTATCTTGCAGATAGCTCAATAAATACATTTTTTAGATTCTAAACTAAAAAAAGAAACTTCTTTTAATCAATTTTAATTTATTATAATATTTAATATAAAATGATATATAATATAAAATTTTCAATTTTTCCCACATTACGAGGTTTTAAGACAAAGAATATTTTAAGATGAGAAGACTGTTTAGTCTCTTTTCAAGGTCTGCATAAGATAGTGAGAAATGATATTTCCAAATTAGAAATATATAATAAACATTATATTTTAATTTGAAAGATTTCTCGTAAAGAAACTCTGATAAAATTTAGAATTTGATAAAACATAGTTAAAAGATATAAAATATTGTTAAAAATGTATTATGCAAGTATAAAAATATATTAACGTTCAACAACAAGCTTAGACACCTTACTGGGTCGGTTTTTTGAGGATTTCATAAGAATTGAGACTGTTTAATAAAAAAAATATTTGATAATTTTTTAAATCAATCTTTCGATTTAGTTGCTACCTCCACATTCTTATTGATGTTTTTGCTGTTTAATTTTTTTAATAATCCTTAATTATCTCTAATTTCATTAAGGAATTAATTAGCTCTAACTAATGTTATGTATAGTATCTAATTTACTCAATAACTTTTCTACAGTAAAGTTTTGTTGGAAGAAAAGATTTTGTCTATTTTCATTTCCATTAAAGTGTATTTAGCAATGTATTCTTCGTTGCATTCCAACCCTTTTCCGGTCTTAAATTTAATGTTTGCATTATCGTACGAAATTTCCTTCCCAAATTAAAAGGCACTAATGCAGAATTGGCATCAAAAATTCCTATTTAAAGACTTATATTCCAACGAGCCAACAACACGTTATCAGAAATCCAAACTTTTACCTAGTTCAAATTTAAAGAACTGCTGCATCTTTTAAAACATCTCATCCTTTCCAACTTTCCCTTTTATCCTTTCGAACTGGCTTTCGTCTTCTCCTTAAATTGTATTTCGGATTAAAAGCTTCTATTTTAAATTATCCTACTCTATTAATACGCGAGTTCCCTAGCTCATAAGAATTTGGGAATCAACTTCCGAAGAAGGGCTCTGAAAATTTCGCTAATTATTTCCCACAGATGTATACCTATATCTTTTCCGTTTCCGTCTGCATGAGTTGATTCCTCTAGCTCGCTGATTCGATTACGATTGCATTATCATTAGCAATCGTCATCGTTTCTCCTCCGTACGTCATTTACAAAGAAAAGCCTGCTTAAAAGATATAGAGTCAAGGTGGTCGCGAGCTGACATTTTAGTTCACTATTTAAATAATCGTCTGATGAAGGTTGATTCGAAGCTGGATATATTTTGACAGATAAAAGTTCATAAATAATTAGAAATAATTTATTTGAAAGTTTTATTTCGTAGAAAAAAATGTTTCGAAATAATTTTCAAAATGATGTATTATTATCAAATGCCAAACGATTTTTAAGAAAATATTTTACTAGTTCCTAATCTTTTAATAAATGTTACTAAACCATAACTAAACAAAGAAAATAAAATTGATGTAAATGGATAATTTCTAAATAAAATTAAAATGTTCATAGGATTTGTTTACATTAATAAGATGTAATAAACTTTGTTTATAACGAAAAAAGTGACATAGTTTAAAATTTCTTGAAATAAGAGTGTTCGATGTGTCACACGTTAATACAAATCTTCATTTTAGCATGGTTGATTAATAATTTCTTTTATCTAATAAAAATTAAGACTAATTTACTTTATTATGTTTTTGGAAAATTTACTATACAACCATTTATATTGCGTTCCACGTATATATGTGTCATAATTTGATTTAGAAAAGGGAAACTTAAATGATATTTAAAAATATATTCCTCTGTTAACTGTATTAAAGTTAATTAAATTATTTAAAAATTAATTCAAATTTTAGTTATTTGTAACATATATATTAATGTAGTGAGTGTATACTCAATTTTATTCTACAGGTATAACGGAATCCAATAAAATAAAATTCTGTGTCACCAATTTTGTGCAGTGTATAGTATACTACGTAGTCCATTTTCCACAACTTTAATAAAATAATGCCATTTTAATTACAAATTGTTATGTAATAAAATACTAAGTTAATTAATATATGCATCATGTAAAAGTAATTTATCTCATTTTCTTAAGATATTCATCCAGTAATTTTTTTAAGTGGAGATTAGAATTGTAATACTTCAATTTCTAATTTTTTTTTCCTTTTATTTATTTTTCTTTAAGAATATATGAAAAAATATTATAAATTAAGGTTGCATTTATTACATTTTTAAGGAATTGCTTTCATTTGCTGTATGTCCTAGTCACAACATTGAGTGTTACACCATTAAATCACAATAATCTTAAAAATTAAAAGAATTTCTCAAAAGGGATGGTATAAAGTATAAACTGAATAAGGATGTCATTGTTATCCCTTTTTAATTGATAAAAAATGAGAAAATGTAATATTTATTATGCAGTATTATCTTGATTGTTTAATCTAATGCTGCCAAATTTTAAATTTTGTATATGTTATTTTATCAGTTTAAAAGAGTTCACTTGGTTAAGCATTTATTATCAGTATTAATAACTCATTATTAATATTTAGAAATTTTTATTTAAAAAATTAGTAGATATTTTAACATTTTCCTCAATGGTTTAATATCATATTTTTGCCCAATCATCATTTTTAGACTACTTCAGGTCTAAAGGTTTGGTTTTTTAGAAATAAGACTTTATTTCCGAGCATTTTTGTTCTAATTTTAATAAACTTTCAAAACATTTCAGCATATTGAGAAGGTGCTTTTCCTCGTCGTATTTATAATATTAATATAAGTAAGTCTATGTGATATTAAATACAATTTTTATGAAGATATGACTGTTGCATAGTTAAGAATAGATTTTAATTACACAGCAAAATATATAGATCCGACCTAAAACATTATCTTGCAACATTGTTTTAGACTAGAAATGCTTATCTTCTTTATCTAATTTTTAATTTTTTTAAAATTCCTGTTTCTAATAATTGCAATTTTATTTATTTTTCTGACTATTGCTCTCTAAAGACCGTAAAAATACACTATTCGCTAATTTTTGAATTTTAAATAAAAATGACTAAGATTTCAAGTATTTTTTTTCCCTGATAATTTTTCAGTAAATTTTTTATGTCTATTTTTAATAAAGAAAATATCTAATAAATAAAATTATATCTCAAATTTTCAAATAAGAACTTTATTGAAAATTTTAGAAATTTTTATGATACGGCAAAATATTTGTTCCTTAAAATTTATTTACTGCAGACTGCAAAACCACTCTTCGTCTCTAGGACAGGTGTGAACTCTTGCTCGTCACGGACTATATATGCGCTATGATCAATTTGTTGTCAGTTAGTTGTCACAGATCCATGCACAAGTGCTCACTTTTAGAGGTAAGAGCTCACCTATGGGAAGTGACCAGCAAAGCCACAGCTACTGGCTTTACCATTATAGGAAACCAGAACGCATTTTACTTATCAGATGGCTTTTCAAGGATTTAACCTTGGATACTGAAAGAGAAAAAGTACATAAAAATGGTTCTCTTATTATTTTACTAATAAATACACAATTAACATTAAAATTTTAATAAATCACATTGCATTGTTTCACTGTTGTAACACTGCATATTCGAAATAATAAAGTTTTGGTTTCCAAAACAGTGTTTTTATCTATTATAATTTATAAACTTTTATAAATTTTCATTGTAGACGTAAAGAAAAAATAAATTTTCAGAATATAATCCATCATGCATATTGTTCCTAATTTGTTAATAAAAGATTGCTATTTTTATTTTTATTTTCTTGTGAATTTGAGTGGTTCTCATACGAAATGTGAAATAATAAAAAGAATAATATTATTATATAAATAAGTCAGACTTGAGTATTTTCCCCCATTTATATATTTCTTATAAAAAATATTCAAGTATCGAGATAAATGAAAAGGTGTAGTATGTATTCTTCTATAATAACAAGGAAACTATTGGAATAAACGTGATTAAAAACATACAATTTGCTTCCAGACATTTTAATTGTATAATCAGTGATTTAAAAATTAAAAGTATCGATTTGAATTAAGTATAGAAATTTAAAATCGCCTTTCATCATGGTTTTTAGACTACAAATTTTGAAAACATTATAATTTAAAGCAATTTAAAATCAATCAAATTTGATAAATATGAATGATTTTTCCTAATACTCTAACGGAATACTCATTTCTTATTTTTATTAAAGATATTTTGCATTCAGTAAGGGAATGTATAATCCCATGACTTAATGAGTGTGAATTTATTTTCCAATTTTTGTGATGAATTATCCAACATTACTTACTGAAGTAGGCATTCTAAAAGATGTCGTGTCCAAAGATGTCTACCTCGCCAGAACTTGGCATATTCGACTCTCATTTGAGGAAATCTCTCTTTTCCTTTATCATCCTTGATCCAAATGGATATTAATGGAGTTTTGTGTGGTCATCCGAGCGGATACGCATCCGCAAAAGAGGAAGTTAAAATTTTATTCTTAATGACGCTGTCTTTGTGCATTTAGCCGCAAAAGATCTCCGAGTTGCACAAAATCTTCAAGTCTCCAACTTCAGCTGAAGAAAACAACTGCAGATATGTTTGGGCATAAGAAGACATTAATCTTAATTTATAATGCAAACAATTGGTAAGAGCACCGTATCTAAAAACTCTGAAGAACGAAGTATTTCAAACTCAAATTATTTAAGTCATCATTAGTATCTCCAGTCATGAGATTTTTCTCTTCCACTAGCGTCTGATATCAAAAACTTAATGAGGAGGACTGTAATGCTGGTTTCGTGTGGTGTGCCTGTAATAAATAAGTAAATTTTATATATTCTTGATAAATGAAATATTTATCTACAGCTATGAGATGTGTAAAAAAATTACCGATTTCTTTAAAGGGAAAAAATACACCCTTGTTGTTACTGAAAATAAGATAACCTTAAAATATCTAATGCTTCCATATGGGAAATATTCTGTATAAACCGTTTCAACCCAAAAAATATGTTATAATTAATTACAAAGAGTAAAATATTGCATTAAGTTTTATAATACCCAAGTAATCAATTCTGAATATGATCTTTAAATATTTATAAATAATACAGCTATACAAATGTGTAAAATATTATTTACCTAAAAGATGAAACTTTTAATTTTGACTGATATTTGTTTTACCACTGGAGTAATAATTCGTATCGTAAAAAGCGATAGGCGTGGTGTTAGTTTACATAGTATCACAAGAGTAAAATATATCAATTTTTTCCCTTCAGTGATTTTATTATGACTTTCTGATGGGGCTCTCTATAGCGGATACATGCTTAAGAAAAGAAAACTTAGATATTTTTCAAAGACTGTAATAAATATTATCCCTTAATTCAGATCTCGAACTGATTTTAATGCCATCAGTTTTCTACAGATAATGTTTAAAAATAATCATATGAAGGGTGTGAATTGGAAAAAGAAATAAGAAAGCATTTTAGAATAGCTTTAATATCGGCTAATTTAAATAAAACCGAACAGCAAATTAATTGATATTGTTACGTTTTTAGCGTAGCGGGTTCGGATTGAATGGACTTTATTTGAGGACAGCACAAACAAATTTATTTACAGCTATTTACAGGATAATTGATAGAGTAACAAATTCAGATAAATACAATCCAGCAATAGTCAATCACTTACAGCTTAAATGCACTTCTTACGCACGATAAACACAGTTTGAAAAACAGCTATACTATAGCACAGCAACAGTAAATCACAGTGAGCTCAATAACACAGCGTTAACAGCAAACGCAAACCCAGCTCACAAATCCTTTAGTCCAGCGAGACGCTTTTTATTTCAGAGCCAACTCTCAACTAACTACTCGCTCCGGCTATTAGTCCTTATATAGCCGAAAAGCGCGTGCACCTAAATCTCGTGAAAATTCTCAAAACAACGCGCACAATCTAGCGGCTACTACACTATTCCTTTCGCCAAACCAATCAAGCTGGCGCGAGGCTCCTCGCCAAACGTCGCCAACTTTGGCGAGTTTTCGTGCCGCTCGCCCGTTTGTAACAATATTTAATTTAGACTTAAAAATATTGCACACCTAAACACATTCACACATGGATACTTGAAAAGCGAAATTACTTATTTTTATAACCGCTAAATTTACTTGGCAATTCTTAGATTGCGGTAAAAAAATGGGCTTGTTTGATGATATTCAGATCACCCTGATGTATTCAGGCTTTGTATAATCTAAGATATAGGGCACAAAAACCGCTATTTTATTATTATTATTATTATTGATTAACAAAATTCGAATGTAAGAAAATCGCCATAGAAATGTTTCAGATTGATCTTTCCAACTTTTTTGAATTTATAATTGGCTCAACTCTTTATTTAAATAGTGAAATTGCGAACTTTTATTTGAATTTATTGGTTTTAGACTAACGGTGTCTCCCAAACTTCATTTGCTCAATGGAAAAATTATATTACAGAAGTCAAGATATTAGAAACAAGTGTCAAACAGTTTAATCAAGCCAGAAAAATGCATTTCATTTTCGTAAGATTGATATCACTGGCAATGCAAATTAATGTTCATATTTTTCGAAGCTATTATCACCCGAAAATGGCTTTTGTGTTACCTAAAATTTATAAAGATATATAGATATATAATGTTATCACTTTCTTTTTTCTGTCACTTTTCCACTTTTAACATGTATATTTTTTATTTAATTTGATTTCACTCTTAAACCCTGTTATGATAAAATTTAAACTCTTTCTACAACAGGATTAAAATTTTAAAAAAATCCCTTCAAAGTTAAAAGACAACAATAACAAATAAAGATTAAAATGACATCTGCTATGCATATTGCAATGTATCATGTCAGAATATCATTTCTTGAATAGCCAAGCACCACCTGCTCGTGCTAGTTCGATTATATTTTTATTCATTTTAATTGTTTCATTGAATGAGTCACTTTAGTATTGCAAACGATCCAGAAAAGACTTTGTCTCGCATTGATTGTTTTAAAAAATCAAATTTCATATTTGTTTCATTTCACATAATCACATGATGAAAATGACATTTTTCTCGGTTTTATTTGTTGTAGACATTAACTTACCTTTTTAAATCAGAGCTTTTGTAAATGCGATGGCAACGCGTTATTAAAAGCTGATTTTTTTAGATGCTCGTGCAGATAATAAAATTTCAATTTTTTTGCCTACTGATTTTTTTTATTTATCGCCTACGGATTGTCTTACTCATTCCCAAAATAACATCATGTTCTGAAATGATAATAATAGTATTACCTCCGAAATAAGATGTTCGTTTTTATTTTAATCTCTTAGTATATTCCTAATTTATTTTACTCCCCAACAATTTATTGTATTCCAATCAGAAGGATGTATTTCAACATTCCAGGTATCAGTGATAAGATTATAGATTAACTTTAGAAGTACCGACCCATGACATTTCAACAGCTCGGCTGCGATAAGGTTAACCCAGTTACTTTTTTAACTCTTTTATAGCAGGTTATCAAGTCCAGGTGAAGGGACTTCTGCATAATTTTAGGTTTTCAAAACTGCGGAACTACAGGAAAATGCAGGGTTTATCAGAATTTAATTTTCAGAACTGCATAGTTTATCATGTTTACTGAATATTTCATGGAAATGTCCCCTCCATCTATTAAGAATATCCCGCTTGTCAGTCAAAATTAGACCATCTTCACTTTTTAAAATTTAGATGTTTTTTAAGTCCATACGATTTCTATCAATTCCCCTGTAGAAAGCTAAGCATTCATTTATTGTCTCAAGGACTCAATATCTTTGTAATTTTCTTCCTCAAATTTTTTTTTGCTTTCTCTTATGTTGTCTTGTTCCTCTACTCTACGTTTTCCATATTCATCAGCATTGAATATAGGGTTCATATGAATAATTCTCTTTTAAGCAATGAGGGCCACGCTGGATTGGTAATAAAATCACGGCTTCGGAACAGGAGATTTTCCCGTTCGAGAACCGATTCCACCGCTGTGTAAGCGGGTCTGGCACACGTTAAACTTCCTACCGCTAGTGTAGCTTGGTGTGGAGAGCGAGCTTCCAGCTCAGGTGTCATTCTACTTGTCTGCAGTTAAAAATTACGAGGTCCGTCCTGAAGTAGCCTAACGTTGCTTTAAAACGGAACATTAATATAACTAAACTAAACTAAACTAACTTTAATCAATGTTTTTAATGTTCGTAGCTTAAACATAATCATTCTCAAACCAATTCTTATTTGAGCTCTTATCTCTCTTTTTCTCTTTGCCAATACTGCTATCACCAACACTGCAAATGTTTTCTTTCAACTCCATCCTATTCCTTTCAACTGAGTCATTCTCCTTTTGTATATTAGCAAGGGAATTATAATTATCAAAGAAGAAAAATAAATAAATATTCTTTTGCATGTTAATAGTGGCAATAAAGTGCTTTAAAGTCTTGATATATTTTTATTAATTACAATTGTTGTCTGATTTTCCACTAAAAATAAAGTTTAAATTTATCTCTTGGTTATAATTTACTTATATTCATATATTCGTCACAGAATCGACTTAAATATATACGTTTATCAAATTTAAATTCACTTGGTGTTTTGTTTTTAAGATAGCCAGGAATCGATAGTGGTAATTCTATTCTCAAAAATCCATGTGATCTGAAATTGAGATGACATGCATTGAATGATTTTTTTTCAAGACACCAATATCATTCTGCCAGTGGAAGTGTTATTATTTATTAAATATTATGAGTTGATATAAACTTTTACTTTCCTCTTAGTAACTGTTTTTGTTTTCCAACGCTGTACTTTTTTGCGAATTCTTTGATAATGCCAATAAGTAACATTTTGACGGTGTCCTGGCATAGAAGTAAAGCATCTTCCCCTTGATCTAGGCGTCGCGGTTCTGTCATGGTTGTCCTTCTGTGTTCTATCTGTAAGGTGTGTGACTGTGTCCAACCCCCTGTGAAAAGGAGCTTTGCAAACGAATGCGATGAGTGAGTTGCCAAAAGTCGTACTCTTGGCTGTAGTTGGCGCTACTAATCAACAAGAGACGCTGATTAATCATAAATCGCTGACTACATCAGCAAGCTTGTCCATGTTAAGTACATAACAACAGCAGTAACATTTTGAATTGTTTCTAAATGCCTTTACTTTCAAATCAGAGCAATTAAATTATTTTTATGAATGGCAGCATTCATCGCATGGAGTGTTTCTCAATCATACAATGTAACTAATGAATTTTATCACATTTTCAAAATTATTATTACCAGTCTAAGAGTTTAGTTCCTTCCTCTTTTGGTAGAAATCAATCAACAAATGGGAAGCAAACAGTTCCGAATCCAGAAGAAAAGAGTTCGAAGTTAGATCCTTTTCCAAGACTGATTATTTCCTAAAACAATGAATATACAGTTAATTCCCTGAGCACCATAATATTTCACAGCCCCCCCCCTCTCTTTTCCTTCCTTGAAAACCGTTTCCACAAATGCAGTTTGAATCATTTTGATCTCTATTGTTGGCACTTTGGTTGGGCCTCATTATCGTTTCCCCTCCCTCACACACCCTTCCACCCCTTTCTTCACACTTGAACTGTCCCCCAACCCTACCCAATTCTCCTACTTTTACTTTTTCAAACACTTATAAGCCTCCTAAGTAGCGAGACCGAGACTGAGTGATGATATACATTTTTTTTTCTTTTTTGCTACTTCTAAGAATTATTTTTTTAAAGTGGGAGAAGTAAATGGGCCCCATAAAAGCTCAATGGGAAAAAACGGTTCTCTCACTTAACTCAGCCGCAGTGAGGGAAAAAAAGATCTAATGCAGTTCTTACGTTCGCTAAATGACTCTTTCTCTGAGATTGTGAAAAAGATCTTTTTTTTTCTGTTTGCTATTATGTTTTTATATTAAGTATATTCCAACAGTAGGTATGAGATATCAACTCAATTTGTGAGTCCTTTCTAGTTTATTAACTAACTCTAGCATGTAACTGTTGGGCAATTCATTTGCTTTAAATCCACTTTGTCACATAAATTGCTTCTTTGTGTAGGGAAAATTATTCTGCCAAACAAAAAAAATCTCATTACACACACATACACAAAAAAAACACAATAATAATCTTTAATGAAAGTAAAAATAATATCCTTGAGTTACTTTTTTTTTCAAATGATTACAATAATTTTCTGATTTCTTTTTATTAAAATTATATCTTGATTGACTTCTGAAATCTAAATTTTGGAAAAATGTTGCTTGAAAGTTTAAAAACCTATTTTCACATTCCTTTTTTTCCATTCCTACTATTAGTACACACTCTCCCTATATCACAGGGGTTAGCTCGTCTTCCTCGTGTTCTGGAGGTCCTGGGTTCGAGCCCCGGTTCGGTCATGGTAGTTCTGTGTGCTATCTGTGAGATGAGTGACTCTGCCCCCCCCCCCTGTAAAAGGGACGAATGTGATGAGTGTGTAGCTAAGTCGTACTTTTGGCCCTAGTTGGCGCTACTTCGAAAACTAGAGACACTCATTCGGCTTAAAATCTTCTGATGTATCATAAACTGGGCTTGTCCAACAATGGCAAGGGCCACTGGTAACAACAAAACATATCAATTTCAAATTTTCAATCGTTAATAAAACACTTTTTATTTATCCATTCAAGTTCAAATAGGCTTTAAAAAAAACTTGTAGTGGATGTCACTTGATGGTAATACAGTTTTTTTTTCAAATATTAATTCATGAATTAAATTTAATTAATTTTTAATACTTTAAATAGAGTTTTAGCAGTTTGTAGTGAAAACTGAAATCAACAGGCAGTAGCTCAATCGGTAAAATGCAAGGATTTTAGTATTTGCCACGTGAATTGCGAGTTCATTTGTCGCGAGAATCAATAATTGTTGGATACATTATTCATATTGATCGTAATTATTTAATGAAGAAGTAACTAAAATAAAATATTTCTTTGTTGACCTAAGTAGGAATTGACTTATTTTTTTAATGCTGCTTATAATTTTTTTATTCTATAATTGTCTAATAAATCTGCTGATATTTCTCAACAAACTAAAAAAATAATGTAGGTAATTGAGATTTAATAGAACCTCATATAATTTTTACAAAAATGACAATACAATGAAGAAAATAAAGAATCTACTTTTTGGAACTCGTTTTGTTCAACCCTATTTCCATATACATTCGATCTCAAATGCAACAAAATAAGATATTTTTTATTAATAATATTGTTACGTTTTTAGAATCGTGGGTTCGGATTGAATGAACTTTACTTGCGGACAGCACCAACAAATTTATTTACAGCTATTTACAAGTCTTTACAGGATGACTTGACAAAGTGAAATTTCAGATAAATACATTCCAGCAATGATCAGTCACTTACAGCGTAAATGCTAGCCTCACGCACAATAAAAACAGACTGCAAAACAGCTATCGTATAGCATAGCCAACAGTGAATCACAGCGAGCTCAATTATATAACTTTAACAGCAAACGTAAACACAGCTCACTAATAACAAGCGAGGAAAGTAATCAGCTCTCTACAACGAGTCACTACTCTTCTGAGAGTAACCTGCCGAAACTGCGATAACCCATCCCTTATATAGCCGAGCAATCGAGCACGCGGAGCTTCAGGAACGATCCAGTGGCTATAAGACTATACTTTTCGAAAAATCATCTCCGC
This sequence comes from Argiope argentata, assembly GCA_026289955.1. NCBI lineage: Eukaryota > Metazoa > Arthropoda > Arachnida > Araneae > Araneidae > Argiope > Argiope argentata. The sequence goes on along the minus strand of JAOUZG010010699.1, from coordinate 495,430 downwards.
TGGCACGAAGTTCGTCAGCCGTTGCCAACGCTTCTCCTTCGGGTAGCTTTCACGGCGCTTGCCCACTTGTAACAATATTTTAAAACATTTTTGAAAGTCCTCCGAAAGAAGGCTACATCCTCCGAAAGAAGGCTTTTTTTAGTCTTGATATATTTAAATATTTTTAGAAGTGGAATTGGTTTAAGAAAAAGGATACATAATGCTTATTAGATAAATCTAATTTAAGTAATTTATTATTTTGACTAGTTATTAATATAAAAAAATCAAGACCATTATTTTATGGGAGATAAAGAAACTAATCACCTAAGTTAATGACATAAAAAAATCATCAAAACTTATGCCAACGTACATAACTTTATACAAAGATTGATGAAGTAGGTGGGAAGGATAATTCCATGGCCTTAGAAAGGGTTAAATAAATAGCAATTAATTTGATAAATGTTCTTTTAAAATTCTCCAAGCTCTGCGGTTGGAATATTTTTCTATTTTTATATATGACATATTTTTCAATGTCTATGCTATTTATATTCTCAGTAAATAATAATAATAATAATAATTTGCAATTTATTTTTATTAATAAATACTCTCGTTTTTATCAATGGGCAACAGAAGGTTAAAGAGATTTAGAAAGCAATCTGATGTACGAATTAGTTGTTGTTAATCATTTTCATTCATTGAAAAAAATACTTATATTCAGACACAAATGTGAAAATTAAGATGAATTTTTTTAGCAATTTCACATACAATGACGTCTCTGACACGCGCATCGAATTATTGAATTATTAATTTTAAACCTGTAATTAAGTGATAGTATTCAGTAATTTAAAATGCCAGAATCATTTATAAACTTTTCAATATCTTAAAACTCGTTACATTATTATAGGAATTAAAATAACAATAAATGTTCAAGATTGGATGTATCATCTAGTTAGGAATTAAATAAATTCGTATGTCAAGTGGTTAATAATGAACTGAATTTATTAATTACATTTGAAGAAGAATAATCCTAGAAATTGTCAAA
>JAOUZG010010699.1:436641-480393 GCA_026289955.1 Argiope argentata | reverse complement strand
GAATTATCAAATAATTTATTTTGAATAGCATTTATATCAATTTGTTTCCTCAATTAAATTGCTAAAAAGTAAATTAAGTATGCAGATATCCATGTAGTTTCAGTCTTATATTAATACAGTATTATAAAATTATCATATAAATTGATTACAAAATAAGCATCATTTTGAATGCACTGTGTGTTTTAGGTTCTTAATCATTCCTTTCAGAAAAAAGAGGCAATTTTTTTAATAATTAAAATTTTTTAATAAATTTTAAAGTTCCAAGCAGAACAAACGATTTGGCGGGAAACAGCCAGTCGCCTCTTCGTTGTCTCCTCCCTTTTCGACATCCACCAGAGCATATCTGTGATTGTCGACATATACCGGTGAGGGTTCGAATGTACAAGAATGTAGTGAAATATTCAATCTTTCACCGGTAAATGTCGACATTCTCCAATATCGGTCATTTTCAGTAACACACACACACTGGGCTTATTAATCTTTTATAGGTCCTTTCCACAATATTCATCAGTCTTTATATGTACTTACGATAATTGACTTAAATTTTCACAATTTTTTCAATAAAACAGTAATACAGATATACCTATTTTTCATCTCATAAAAAATGATGCATTTTGATTTGTTATAAATTTATAAATGAATGAATCAATTTGTATTGATGTATTAAAACGAATGAATTCCATTTATTTGTTTTAATTCTGAAATTCTTTTATTATACCATTGCTAGAAACGATTGGCCTTTCACAGGATTAAAAACACATTTATATATATTACAGGACACGATTTTGTGTTTATTACTGAAACGTAAATGAGATTAGGAAAGTAAACAGTCTTCTTTCCCAGGAATAAATTTCCTTTTAGATACTTCATTGAAAGAAACATATTAAAAAATAGCATTCAAATGTAAATTATTTCTTTCCTAACTTTAGATTTTCTGTTTTTATAAAATTTATTTAAAAATTCGCAAATTTATACAAGTTAGTTATTAATCACCGATTCTTTTCCATTTTTAAACGTCTTTTTCATTACCTTAGTGCTTATTACATTGAACTGTATACATAAGAAAAAATACTACTTTATATAAAAAATATCTTTTGTATCAGCTTTCTGCAGAAATGAATAAATAATTACAACGAAAGACGAATGAATAAAAGTTAATAATTTGCCCTTAAAAAATCACACAGTTTTCAGTCTTTCGGTATTAATTAATTTCTATGAATTTTTGCGTTTAGAAGGAATTTAATGTGCTACATTAAATTCTACATATTGCCACCAATCTGTAAATATATTTTTCTGGCTATGACACTGAAGTTGCAAAAAAAACAATATTACAGATTCATAACACGAATCTGTAATATTGTATCATGTTTGTGCTTTAGTTGGTGCTAATAATGAAACAATGGCATTCTTTCTTGACCAGATAACTAAGAGACGGTTATCTTATTACGTTCATAATAATTCTCTAAATACTCCCCTCTAGTGATAATTCTCAACAGTTCTAAAAAGATTATCCTAGTGGTTTCTAATATTTCTTTTAAAAAACTTATTGGTTGGCTACCTTAAAGATTCTCTTTAGAGGTAAGTTTAAAGTAGTCAGTAGTAGTCAGACATAGAACACAAGACAAAGTAGTATGTCAGACAAGTGTTAGTCAGATATAAAATGAAAATAGAATGTATCATTCGAATATGGACCGAGAAAATTTAAACACAGGAACTACATTGTTAATATCACTCATTAATGTATATTGCCCTGTATTTTAATAAAAGACTAAGCGTTATTTTAGTTCTCTTGAAAAATGAGATACAGACATAAAAAGAAATCCTTTATTTTCAACTAATACGTATAACTCAAAATTATGTTCTGTAAACACGAAAGCGAGAACTATATTACTACCGGTATTATAATGTTAAAACTTTCTGAGCCACTCTTGTATTCCTTAACGGGCATTCCTATCTAAATTTCCCGAATTAGTAACATTGGAGCAGGAAAAATCTCTAATTTAAGTAGGGTTGCCATTTTCAGATTAAGATTGATTTGGACAATAAATCCTTGTCTATATAATAAGAATCTGCTATGTGTGAGTCAATATTTTGAAGCAACCATCTCTTAAACACCTCAAAGATGTAGCAAAAAAAAACTTTAAAACAGAATCTGAATTATAGCTATTTAAAGAATTTCAAAGAATGTTTTTTTATCTGTGAAGCTTTTATAATATGATACAACCTAAAATTAATACAGATGGTTATCCACCAATCAGACGAGGGCTCGAAGCCTGGTCGTAAGTTTTCGGTTTGTTAGAAATAGGGTTTCAAATTCGAGACCCAATTCCGACCAAAGAACCGCCGTGTAAGCGGGGGGGGGGGGGGTCAGTTGTATGTTAAATCTGTCATGACCAAACGTCCTCGTGCTGGTGTGGCGTGGTATGGAGAGGGAGATGCCACCTCAAGTCTCATCCTCGTCATCTGAACAGCGGCTCAAAATTATGAGCTCCGTCCCAGACAGCCTTAGCGTTGCTTTACAACGGAACGTTAATATAACTAAACTAAACCTCCTATCAAGTGATATCAAAGATGTTTAATTCTTCTAAGAAAAGAAGTTAAGAGTCTGGGAATGGGTCGTTGAGAAATCTTCGTCTACAGTCCTTCTTTAGAAAAATAAGGCTGATTTATTTATTACAGGTCACGATTTCTTATTTATTACAGAAAAATAAATGAAATTAGGAAAGAAAGCAATTTTCTTCTCCCTGCGAATAAATGGCATTTTGTATAACTTCTTTGAAAGACAATGTAATTTAAAAAAATATTACAAATGTGTGCCTATTATTTCCAGTCCATATATTTTCTCGATATTTGAGCAATTTTTTCAGCTTTCAATACAATGGGTTATAAAGAGAATAACAACACAAATGATATTGGGTTTTAAATTGTAACATATCGACTGAAGAGTTTGTCTGAAGTGCCTACAGGTCCTTTAAAATCTAAAATCCATCTCGTGAGAAAAAAATCATTTCAAATGAGAAATTGTTGTTTATTGAAGAATTGGTAATAGTGTTCAACAGAATTTACAATAGCTATTAATTGCTTATTTGTTACATAATAATTTCTTTCATGCTTATTCAGCAGTGCAGCGGTAAGGTGTGACAGGTTCATCATTTGTAATTATATGAAAAAAGCGCATGTCTTTCTTCATTTATTTATTTAAATCTTGTAATATTATCTGTAATTCTTTCTTTGAGAAGTATCTTGAGTGTTTTAAATAAAAATTATCACAGGTGTTGTTGCTACTTATGACACTTTCCATGGACAAGCCCCCTGCTGATACAGCACAGATTTAAGCCGAAAGGAGCGTCTCTTATTTTTGAAGTAGCGCCAACTAGGGTCAAGAGTACGACTGAGCTACAAACTCACCACATTTACTTACACAGCCCCTTTTTACACGGGGACACAGTCACACATCTCACAGATAGCAACACAGAAGAGCAACCCTGCCCAAACTTGGACTCCCAGAACACGAGGAAGACGCGCTACCTCTGTGCCAGAAACCCGGCTTATCACACATTCGTAAAAATAAAGAAACAATAGTTTTTGTAATTTTAAATAACGAATTACTCATTAATGGTAAATTACTAAGAACAACTGAATGGCGACCTTTCAGTTGTAAAATGCTTTCAAGCGATTAACTACTGTTGTGAAATTTGACTTAAGAACAAAAGAAATTTGTTTTAAATAAAGAGAGGGGGATATATTTTTTAGTTAACAATTGCAATACAGTATCATTTTTATATGTAAGTTATTTAATAAAAAACGAACGAAAAGTTAATAATTTTAATAAAATAGTACATAGGGCTATTTAATTAATTTCTGCAATAAAACTTCAAAATAAGTGCATAATTCATTATTTCTATAGTTACACGTTTTATAGTGTGAATTTTTTTAAAAATTTATTACAAGATATTCAAGATAGGCAAATATAATACATACAAATGATATAAATCATTATCAATACATTTAAACTTTTTTCTAAAATGTGAAAAAAATTATTTTATAACAGTAAATATGGGTATAGAATTACATGCTTTAAAAGTTATCTAGAATTATCCGAAATGAAAGGTATCGATGTATTTAATTAAAGAATTATTTAATTTTTATTTCCAAACCAACTAAATAAAATTCAAATTATAAACAATATTTTACATCTTATGAATAGAAAATTTAAATAACTTGTGAACATTTCATATAACCTATTGAATCACACCAAAAACGTCCTAATAACTAAAGTTTTTCTGGGCTTACAACATTTTATAATAATGCGAATGGTCCCTATTATTGCTCAAAAATCTGTAAAAAGGTATTTGTGAGAAATTCCCAAAGCAAATGTTGTTGTTATTATTAGTGGCACTTGCCATGGGCAAGCTTCGACGAGGTATCAGCTAGTTTTAAGCCGAAAGGAGCGTCTCTTGTTTTGAAGTAGCTTTAACTAGGGTCAAGAATACGGCTTAGTTACTCAATCATCACAGTCACTTGCACATCCCTTTTTGGAGGGGCACATTTATACACCTTACCGATAGACACAGAAGAACAATTTGGCCCGAACCTGGGCACCCAGATCACGGGGAAGGCGCACTAACTCTGTTTCCGGACGCCAGCTAAATTAAATGTTATAATACTGACTTTAAATTTCCCTAAGAAATTCTAAATATCACATTATTTCTTTTTTAGAAATCAACATGATAATTATTTTAAACAAAAATTATGTTTTGGGTTTGCTAAAATACACGATAACACATTCCTTACTCATTGTAGTAAACAAAGACTAGATAACGTCAAAGAAAAACCGAAGTAAAACTTCTGCTCCCAAATTTATTAACTAGTATTTAGTTCATATTGGATGAAAGAGGCCAAATTGATAGGTTTGTCAAGTCCAGACGTAAAATTCTTAACAAAATTGTGATTTTCCAGTCGCATCTTTCACAAAACTTTGTTTGTGAACAAAAAGGGGCTCCACATTACGTTTACTATCCGCCGACACAATCTAATTTTTTCTTTAAAAAAAGCAAATCTCAGCCAACTTAGTCATTCTTTTAAAGCATTGTCACCATTGTCTGTCGCTTTCCGTCCTTGTCATCATTGTGTGGGGATGGTGGAATATGCAGTTTCTTTCTTTCAAGAAATGTTTTAAGCGTAAACACGTTACTTCAGAAACACCGCCGTTGGTGAAAACAATGCTCATCTGCGCATTTGTGGGCCACGAATAAAAATGGACCGACAATTAATTCTAATTACGCTTATTTAAGGCTCCGCTCTCTTTTTTCGTTCTTCTTGACTCGCAGAAAGAGCCATCCTTTTGTTTTCTCTTTGCTTGTTGAGGATTTCATTCCACGGCAAAATATTTAAATGTGATAAAGAAATCTGTTTTAAAATGTTTTGGGGGTTTTGAGATAAAGATTGCGAGTTTTGGTTATCTGTGAAAAGATATAGAATCTGTGCCTTTTAAGGATTTCTTTTAGTAGTTTAGAAATCATTTGTGTTTTGGAATTTAACTATAAAATGAAAAACTATATAAACTAAACATAAATATAATAAACAATTTCTATAGAATTTGTTATATTATTTTTGAAATATTTTGCCATTTTATTACTTTTCTTTACAGGAAAAATAAATATTAGTTAATTTCTTTAATGTCTAATGTTTCTTTAATCGCAACTAAAAATTCAGCAAGTTGTCTAATTTAAAAAGCATATGTCTCTCTCTTTTAGTTTTCTGTCCGTTTTTTGGCAGCACTCATGTATCAATTGTCACATTTCCCTATTAATATTCTTTTCATCCAACCGAACTGAAAAAAGAACATAATTATGTAACCATATTGTTATAATCCATTTTTGAGAACCAATTAAATCATACTGTTAAAATCCATTTTTCAGAACTAATTATAATTTTAATCCCTTTTTCTGAACTAATTAAATTAAAATTTTATAATCCATTTTTCAGAACTAAATAAACTATAATTTTATGATCCATTTTTCAGAATTAATTAAATTATAATTTTATAATCCATTTTTCAGAACTAATTAAATTATAATTTTATAATCCATTTTTCAGAACTTCAAAAAATTCCCATTTCTTCGTCAAATTTTTCACGATATTTTAACATATGTTAATTTTTTATGATGTCACATTTTTCATAAAATAATACGCAATATATTAATTTTTAAAGTGCCCATAAAAATGTAGATCAGTTCTTTATAAATAACGTCTTTGTAAAAGTGATTTAGCTCTAAAATTATTCGGCTTTGGTAATAAAGATTATAAACATCTTTATTATTGCACTTTCATCCTAATTTATATTACTCTCCAAAAATTCTGTCTTTTCCTGCAATATATGTCGCGTTACATAATCCTGTGTTTCTTTGGTTAAAATTCTATTATCCCCATAGGGTCATTTTAGTTTATTTTAAATACGCACTACCAAATTTAATGAACACCAGTGTAATTTTTGTAGCTATATCGATCTTTTTGTAGAATTGCCTTCGAACTTAGTGCCCTTTTACAAAGTGCTAATTTCAGATTATGTTTCTTCCATCAAAATGCGTCATAATATCTTTTGTTATTTTTTTAAATTTCATTGTAAATGTCATTAGAAAAATGTGCAATAATTTAATACTAAATCTACTGACATTCTAATTCGGCTTTTTGTAGAATCAATTGAAATTGTTAATTTAAATTTTAAAAAATAGATACTGAGTGCATATTCTTATTTTCAAAATATAACTGGGCCAAATTTGGAAGGTCTTTGTCTAACGATATATGTAGAGCGCCAATACACACACACATGTGCTCAAACGCGCACACACCCACACAAACATACACATACACAAACACACACACACAACTACAAAATACACTCTAATTCATCTTCATTACTTGTAATGTGGTAATTGTCTTTAGAAGACGTCTGTAATATAAATAATAGTAAACTGCAGTAAATAATAGTAGATTTCTCTAATATAAATAATAGTAGACTGCTGTAATACTCGAAAATAAACATCTTTTTATTATTTAATATAAAAATTTATATTTTGTAGATAAAAGAAGCAAGTACGCAGTCGTAAAGAAAACCACTTGTCATATAGTTGTTTATGCTTCATTTTAATGAGCCATAAAAAAATCTGCAGCTATTAAAGTATCAAATATTGCTGACGAGGCCATTCAATAAAACATTGGTTAATGTATTTATTAATAGCATTCAAACAGATGAACATAGCGAATTTGATCCTTAAAATACAGCATCATTTAAATTTTAGTTTTCCATTAAAACAATCCCATATTGCACGGTTCCCATTTGTTGCATCCTATTTATGAGGCTCCTGTTCCTATCAATTAAAACAAACTTGTCAAAAAAAATTTTTTTTTCTTCGTTTCACTGTTTGAGTAGTACCTACTAACAACAACAAAAAAAATCCGAGACTAAAAACTGCATGAATTTAAGAAAATAAAGCAAAATAATAACAGAGGAAGTACTTGAATCCTCCTGCATACATTATCGTTAACAATAAAGAATTGTCTGGTGGAGGCCAATAAAGACAAGGGGGATAGGGGTAGATGGAACACGAAAACGAATGCAATTATCGCCTGCGTCTTGAGCAGCAATGAAAAGGGACTTTTAGGGTGACGTTCCCTTGGCTATGTCGTTAGCAGTTTTCAGATAATTGGAGACAGTGTGAGAAAATGCATGAGTGTACAGTGGAGAAAAAGACAAAAGAAAAAATATAGATATAAAGCGAAGAAGAAAAAGAGAGAGAATTAAGGAAATAATGAAAAAATAAAGGCAAAAAATAAGTGCTCTGAAACCAGAGGCAGAGCAAAATTAAGGGGGAAAAATTGGAATGCAGGGGATCGAGTTTAAAAACGAAACTTTGCTTTTTTTAGGTCTGTATGTAGCATTTATGAGTTTTTATAAGATTCGATTTTCTTTCTATTCTTAATTTGCGAAATAGAAGGTTTATTTATTGTTTGTGTATTTTGTTTTCATCAAACTTACATTAAGATAACCTGGTTTCATTTATATTTGGCATAGAAATTCTGAACTGTCACAAAACATACATTGATTTTTAAAAAAAACTTCCAAAACATTGAACTTCCAGCATAACACATCCTTAAATTATGATAAAGAATTAATCAAGCAAATTTCAAAAAAATTATCTAAGAAGTTATAAAGGAGATTCGAAATTGTTATTATAATGTAACTTATATTTGCCATAGAAATTCTGAACTTTTACTAAACATACATTGATTAAAAAAAACTTCCAAATCATTTAACTTCTAGTATAACACATTTTTAATTATAATAAAGAAATTATCCTGTAAATTTCAAAAAAAAAATATCTAAGAAGTTATAAAGGAGATTCGAAATTGTTTTTATAATTTAAGTTATATTTTCATAGAATTTTGTAAATTGTAAAGAAGAAATTATAAAGGAGATTTTAGCTTCTTGTTTAATGTACTGTATAAATTGTAAACAAAAAATTTCTTACATATTATAAAGGAGATTTAAACCGTTTGAATAATAAATCTTGTAAATTTAAAAAAAGAGAAATTATTTTAAAAAATTCAAATTTCTTCTATAACATATCGTATGCCTTATAAGAGAGAAATTATCTTTTAAATTATGAAGGAATAATTGTATTAAAAAGTTATGATGGAAATGGATATATCTTACCTAAAGACACGCGAAAATGTTTTAGGCTTAATTAGTTTGACTTTAATTTATTACTAAAATTTGAATCCACATTTGACTTATTTAGACAGAAAAAATGCAATTATTATTATAGTAGTTTTGGAGATTTTCTGTGCGATAGTAAAATTTTTTGTTATAAAGTATTTTAAAAAAATTTAAAATTTATTGGAGATCCAAAATAAAGACAATCACTAAGAAAGTGTTTTTAAAATTTTATTATTATTTTCTTTTTGGATTTATATGAATATGTTCGGAATATCTTTTTTATGAATTTTTAGAATGTCTTATAGCTTAACTGAAAATCGAATTGTAATCTTATTTCAGTACAGTTTTTCTTCTAATAAACTTTTTTAAACTTACTGGTAAAATACTGGAAGCAATTTTAATTCCTTTGGGTATTTAAATCTTACATATAAATTATGTTAGCAATTACTTATTATAAATTATGTCCAATACTAACAACATAATGTCTGTAAAATCCTGTTTGGTGAGGCCCAGACGAATAAGAATGTGATCCGGTGAAGTCTTTCTCCGTAAGCACTTGAATCAAGCCTCAAAATCCAGAATATTTCATACGATTAGAATAGAATATTCCTAATTCTAAGATGCTCACTGAGAAAGTGAGCAAGAGAAATCTGATTCTGCCTACTACAATTAATAGTTAGTGAGCCCTTAATTAGTACTCTTGTACCAGAGATGTAATGGTTTGAAATTCCAAGTGGTTTTATTTTGGAGTTTGTCTATATGAAGAATTATGGGTAAGTTGGCACAGAAAGATACTGCGGATGAGAGAAAATGGGCAGCTTCTGTACCCTAAAATTGTTGCATCAAAGGTAGATTAACATGTAACATGCCAGCGTCCTGGCATGAGGGTAGAGGTCTTCCCCATCATCTGGGCAACCCGGGTTGTAATCCTGTTTCGGACATGATTGTTCTAACTGTAAGGTGAGTGAATGTGCCTCCCCCCCTGTAAAAAAAGATTGTGTAAGCGAATGTGATGAGTGAGTAGCAAAAGTCTCTTGGCTTTCGTTGGCGCTACAAGAGGCGCTGATTATGCTTTAATCGCTGACTAGTGACAAGTATTATTCATGACAAGTGACATAAGAAAAAATAGTAACAATGAGTAACATGGTTTTATGAACGATACAAAAACCATCAAATTGAAAGAACACATTCCTTATTATGACTTTAATTACCAAAAAAAGCAATGCCATTCCCTAACTTGAAGGCTCTACTGCATAAAATGGTCCCTTTAATCATTCCTCTCACTTCTTCTTCTGTACAATCGACCACCCCGCCACCACTGAAAGTAGCAGTATCGACAGGATTTGTTGTGGCCGACTGTAGACTGTAGCAATGTCCCTCCTTACATTGACCGAATCTGTCAAACTGATATTCTCTTCTAGATAATTTATCCCAAAGTGGTCAAATACTGACCAGTTCCTCCTCTACAACTTTCAAACTGTTGGCAAAAAACTGACAATTTTAGACCTTCAGAGTCCTAAGATTACTTGGTACCATCAGTACTGAACTCAAGCCATTATTTTCAGCTTGCAGATGTTTTCTATGGTCGGAGATTTCTGTGCATTCCTTTAAATAGTGGTAAATTGTACTGATTCCTCCACAAATGCATTTATTTTCCTGCCTTCTTCCAAAATCATTTCTCTCACTGTCATATCTCAGATTATTTAATAATTCTAAAGTGCCTACTGAGAAAGCGAGTAGGTGCAGCCTGATCCTACCTACTAGAATCAAGAGTCAGAGAGCATCCGGGGTGGCTACTCTTATACCAGACATTCACTGGAGGGAGAAAACAAGTGCTTTTACTTTCACTTTTAGCACACGAGAAAATTTCCATGTAAGTAAGAGTTTCAGCAGACACAGGGACATCGTATATGGTGGGAAATTGACATATTTTAAGTTCTAGAACTGGAGCACCAAATGTTTTTTATAAAAAGTACACATGTAGCCATATCAGAAGAAAAAACACATTTATTAGAATGGCACTGAATAATAAGGAAAAGCGATGCCATTCATTTCTTACAGGCATTATTTCATAGAAGGATCAGTTCTCTTGATTTTTTTACATTAGTTTCTAATTTGAAAAAACAATCAATGCGATAAAAAATGTAGTAGAATCGAGGTAGAAAAAAACCTTCATTTTGTGAATCTCAGAGAGAAGGGGATAATTCTCAGTGTCTAGTAATGTTAAAAATTCTAACAATTGATTGCCAATAAGACACTGCCTGAAGAGGCCCAGACAAATAAATATGTGGTCAAGTGAAGCCTCTTTTATAAAACACTTGGCACAGACCTCAAAGCGCTTAGAACCCTCAGAAAATTTCATAGTTCCAAAGTATCCACTGAGAAAGAGAGTAAGTGTAGTCTGAACTTCTCTTCTGTAATCAAGAGTCAGAGAGCAATTTTGACGGTAACTTAGATTAGTCAAAAAAGATTAATAAGAGCTTCCTGATTAGCCTCCTGATGGTTATTTTGAAATCAGAGATGTAATGATGGAGCAAACCAAGTGGCTTAATTTTGGCTTTTAGTTCTAGAGAAAATTTCCATGTAGATAAATAGGCACAGACGCATCTTAGATGGGGAAAAGGGACACCTTCTGCGTCCTAAAACTGGAGCACTAAAGTTAGATTAATTTTTACCATGTTTTTACGAAGGAAACATAAATTAACAATAAAATCACAACATATTCATTATAATAGCACTGAATACCAAGCAAAAGAACGCAATTCACTAACTTGAAGACTGCTTTTCATAGAATGGTCAGTTCAATCACTCTTCCAGCAATTTTCTTTTTTTACAATACATTTCTACTTGAAAAAAAATTCGGTGCGATAAAAAAATGCTGTAGAATCCCGAAGGAAAAAAGCTTCATTTTGTGAATCTCAGGAAGAGAGAAAAAAAACTCACTGCCAAGTAATGATGAAAAAAAAAGCTAAAAAGCTGATTTCTCAGATGAAAGTTACGGTAAGAATCTCCTTCTTTGGGGTGGAGAATCATTTCTAGGCTTAAAAAGCAGACGAAGTGTTGATGAAGTTAAAAAGTAGAATTAATTCGTGAACGCTTAGATACCGTTAGAACGGAAGATCATCTTTTCGGGAAGGGGGAAATGCAAATGTTTTTGCTCCTTCCTTCCACCCCCAGCTGCATTCTTTTTCACTTCTTTTTTTTTCTCCTTCCTGTCTTTGTTGCTGCCGATAATGGTCTTGGAGCAGGAAGTAGGGGAAGGAAGAATGCACCCCCTTTTTTTCATCTTAATTTCTCTATTCTTTTAATCTGTTGAAATGGCTGAGACAGTAGCACGGGAGAATTTGAGCCATCTCCCCAGAATTCCTCCTTTGCGTTAACGGTCATTGATTTAATGTTGTCTGAATGGCAACATTAATGTCATGATTCGATTCGCGTGAAAGAAGATGATAATATTGATCGTAAATTTAAACGATCGCTTCCGATTGCATTAAAATATTCTATAACATAAATCTGAGGGAGAATCTTCTTTCTTATAGATGTTCTGCTGTCTTGGTAGGAGGAAAAATTTCTAGGAGGGTTTTAAACGTGTTTTAAAGATGTGAAACATTTATTGCTGCTTTTGAAGAATTGTTATTCTCCATGAAATATTTAACTAATAAAGTTTGATATGCTAAGTATTTTTCGCAAACGATTTTTAATGGATCGTTATCTTAACCTTCTTCGTTTAAAATTCAAGCATTTAAAATAAGGCATCTAAATAAAATTTAATTTCCAACAAAATCTTAGATTTTAAATAGAGGCCATTTCTTTCCCCAACAGTCCTTGTTTAAATTTTTAAAAGAATGATATAATCGAATTTGAAAATAATAGCATCGAGAATGTGCTTTTTTTATAGATATTCTTCTATCTTAATAAGAAGAAATAAAAAGTCCAGCTATTAAAATACCTTAAAATTGTGAAATAGTTATCGCTACTTTCAGAGAATTTTTATAACCTGTTAGATTTAATTGCTAAATAATGACATGGCATTCATTTTTTGTGAAAAAAATTTGTTTCAAATATATTATTATCTTAACACTTTTCGTTTAAAATAAAAGCCCTTAAAGAGATGAAGCAAATTAAAAACTTTTTTTTCTACAGCGCAAATAAAAACCTATCTCCAACCCAAAAAAATTCTGGATATTAATTTTGCTTGTGTATTTCTATATGGATTTATGCATAATAAATAGATAATGTTTCTAATCGATATCGTTTAATGATTTTCTAATCGATATTTAATGAAAAGTATATTTTGCTAAAGGTAATTAAACAAAATTTGGCTTACATAATAATTTCATACCTACTTACTGCCACCTGTCAAATCAAGCCAAATATGAATGTTGCAACAATCAAAAGTATTGATACACCTTAAATAGTTTCTATTAGTAAAATAAATTATACTTTAAATTTCAAATAAACTCATCCTTCATCAATAAAATCTTGTACCCCTAAGAACTGTGTACTGCTCAAAATGTTGCGCTACTATCTATTCAACTATAAAACTTATAATGAAGCGAATAAATAATGAATAATAATAATGAAGTAATAAATAATAATAATTAAGTAAAAAATAAGGAAGTATTAAGATACTTTCTTTAACTTACAAAAAAGTACGGACAGTAAATTTTCTAACACAAAAAGAAATATTTTAAAATATTTCTGCCCAAAGGAATACAGAGCAATCCCCCTCAAATAATATTTTACTACCTGTGAAGTTTAATTTCCGAACGAATTACTCTGTTATTTACCAGATCTTGAGAGTTCTAAGCATTTATACCTCAAAATTTCTTTAAACAAAGGTTTTAAGGAATAAATTGAGAATCCATACTACTATTGTAAATTTGAAAGTTTGAATAGATGGAACGATGGATGATGTTAGCCAATCATGCCAGAAAGACCGAACGAAACTGGATGAAATTTAGCGCAGAGACAGATTATAATTTAGAATAGTACAAATTATAAAATTTACTTTGGTTAATTGAATGGTTAATTTTTTAAAATTAAAAACTAACTTTCCTACCAAAAATCTTTATTTCTCCTCCGCCAAATGAGTAAGACCTTAGTTATTTTTTTTCCATGCCAATGATGTCAGGCTTAACATGTTTTTGCCCGATTTTTTCAAACGATTCTGTTTATTTTCTTAGTGTTTAAAGCATATAAAATTAAATATCGTTAATTAATCGATTTTTCGGATTCATTTTGAAGCATTTTTGAATTTAAATAAAACAGAATAAAGGAAATTAAAAATGTCTAATCTGTATTGTATTACCCCAACTGGCTTGGAAAATCCTAGTATTTGGATTGCCAAATTGGCAATGAAAATTCACGTATGTACAGTGTGTTATGACTATCGACACTCTTATTTTCGACCGATACGGTCTTGATTTTGTTTTGGCCAGACTAATCAGAAAACAATTTACAACTTTTTTGATTATATCATATCAGACTCTATTTTCAATATTTAACAATTTACATTGTGATCAAACCATCAGTTCTCACCCATACACATCAAAATTTACCCATGAACGAGGTCGCGGTAAAAACTAGAGAGAAATAAATCTGTGATTAAAACCTTTATTTACAAAGACTTTAATTGCAAATTAAAGACTTTAATTACAAATTAAATGTAAAACGCACTTCTCTTATAAAATGTGAAGTGATGGCCTAGTTCATTTCAAATTTATTTAATTTAAATTTCCTATGTCTATGTTTCTGTTAATGAGACAGTACCTTTATGAGAGAAGAGTCAGAATATATATCTGTAGAGAGCAATCCGACATTCGACAAATATGTGCATAAACGCTTCAGGACATATTCGCAACTTTCTTCTTTATTTCATTAGGATTTTCTTAAATGTCAGCATATAACAACCTGCACTTTGCTGTCTGCATGGCTGCTATGAAACAATAAAGAAAGTTTTGTCCAAATGACATTATTAAAGTTTTTAAATTCTTTGAAAGAATTGCAATGAAGACTATTAGAACAAAGACTCTTTTATTTAGAAAGAATCGCTATTGGTTAAAATCAAGTTATCGATACTTGTTGGAAAATAAGTGAAATTTATTGAGCGGATTGTTAAGGTTAAATCTGTCAAATAATTGAACGATAAACTTACGATTACGAGCATATGTCGGCAGATATCAAATAAGAAAATTCGGATTATATTTCATTTGATTCGATCTTATATTAATAGGTATTCCAAACTGCCACTCAAAAATAAGAGGCTTATATAAAGTTAAATAGGTCTAATCTCTTATACCTTTCATTTGTTTTGGATTAAAAGCTGAAAAGGAGTTTAAAAGTTAAATAAAAAAGATTTAACTGAAATCTGATACGGATATTTCAATATATCATGTCAGAACATCATTTCTTGAGCTGCCATGCACCAAGTACTCGTCCAAGTTAAATTATATTTTTACTCGTTTTAATTGTTTCATTGGATGAGTCACTTTACTATTGCAAATGATCCAGAAAACTTTGACTCGCATTGATGGTTTTAAAAAATATCGCATTTCCTACTTATTTCATTTCATATAATCGCGTGCTCAAAATAATATATTTTCTAGGTTTTATTTGTTGTAGTCATTCACTTATTTTTTTTAATTAGATCTTTTATAAAAGGGATGGCATCGCGTTATTAAAAGCTGATTTTTTTTGAGATGCTCGTGCAGATAGTAAAATTTTTATTTTCCACCTACGGATTTTTGTTGACGCTGAAAATCTCATCCCCAAAACAAGATATTTTGGCATGATAATAATTTTAAAAAACGTACTTGAATTGAGAAAAACTGTAGAGAATAAAGGTACCTCGTAACTTGCTTATACTCTTGAAAAAATGAGAGTATGGCAGATTATATCATGAAAAATCGTTCTGAAAAACCAAATCCACTCATTTGTTTTGTATGATTACAGCGATATTAGATGCAAATACCCTTCCTCTAACAAATTACGAATAATCTTTTTCACTCAAATTCCTATCATTTTAACACCTTTTGGCATTGTTTTATGGACTAAAATCAATAATTTCTAGTAAATTCCGCCATTAACCAAATTATCGTATTTTCTATACGATTTTTTGATATCTTTTTATTTCTTGATACACTCCATTTTCAATTTTGTAATTCTGGTATATCTATCCACTGACTTTACAGGAATAACTGAGTTTGGAAAAGTGTTTGATGTTGGCATTCGAGTATGCAAATTCATCTTCATCATTAAAAATTATTTTCCATTTTATTAGTTGGTTTAGCGAAATAGTTTTAAAAATATCAACAATATTATGCTTTATAAATAACTCATTAACCATTTTAACACTGCTGATGAAAGAGGAATAAAAGTATAACGTTTCATCAGCGGCAATGACTTTTAAAAAGTCAAGCTTGCTCGTTCGGGTCAAGAACGATTTAAAATACTCTTTGTTCTTCTATCAAATTATTTCTTTATTTTAAAGAGCTTATCTATTTGTGTCTTTTATTTTTCGAAAGGAATGTAAATAGTGTTTTTAATAGATATTTCTTATTGGATCTTGGCAAATTACTGTTTGTGACATAATTAAAATATGCACTATAAAAATGGAATAAAAAATTTCTGATTGTCAGGATTGAGGAAAATTATTTTTTTTATTTATTTTTTTCATTATTAACCTATTTTTCTTTGATTTTTCTAATGTAATGACTACGATAAAATTAATTCAAATCTAACATCTGATTTTTAAAGTTAATATCCAATTTTAATTTAATATTCAAATCAAATAAAGTTAGTTTTATTTTCTTTAAATTTAAACGGGGAAGTTTCATCTATTTGCGAAAAAAAAGTAACTAAGGGGGTGGGGGAAAGAGCATTCTTCCAAAGATTATAAATATTAAATCTCCAACAGAATGACATATGAGAAGATAATTAGAAATTGATCGTGTTATATCTATAACAGATAACCAAAAAAATTAATAAAGATTTTAACTGTATCCTAAAAAATAGACCCTATATATTATTCTTCATTAAAAATACGATAGGGTCAATTTTTCCGCAAAATCCCGCTAGCATTTCGCCAGCAAGGGTGTTCCATCAAAACCCCCGTCATGCCGATGAACAAATCAATCTTGTTGTCCGGGCCGTATTCGCGTCCGGTACGAATATATATAATCCGCGTTTTCCTGATAAGGTCTACTGAGGCTAAGGTGCAGGCATATCCGATGCATTTGAATATTAATTACGAAGCGAGACGTTAATTATCGTTACATGGGGGGAAGGGTAATTAGCTACCTTGTTGCTCTAAATCAATTTGTTTCGAAGTATAAGAAGAAGATTAGGCTTAACCGCCGCCGCTCCATTGTTGCTGTCCAACAATCAATTGTCGGATAACAATTTGCCCCAGTTACGTCACAGCGGAGAGCACCGATGGTTGTGATTTCGAGCGAGGGAGAGAAGGTTGGCAGGCTTTGATACTTATCGCCCTTTTGGCGAGTTTTGGGGAACAGAAACGCTTGTGAAAGAGTTCAACAGATTGTATGGAAAAGATTTAATTGATAATCTTCATTTAAAGCAAGAATTGTTAATAAGAAAATTTCATTTACAAAACATCTGCGTTTGTCAAAAAAAATCAAATTATCTTAATAAAACAAATCCTGACTATTTACTGGAATTAAAAATAGATTCAAAAATTATAAATACGTGACTTAATCACATAAATTAAAGCTATTTTATTCGTAATAATGATTTGACTAGATGATATTTCCACTTACATTTTTTTTCTATCATGAGTCAACAATTTTACTAAGCGCATAGAAATAATTAATTAAAATTTTGGTTTTGAAACAAGAAATAAAAGAACATTTTAGAATGAATTTAAAATTGGTTTAGTTAAAATAAAATTAGGAAATTAAATTGAAATTAAATTAAAACACACGCACACATGATATTTTAAATTCTAGTTTCCTGTTAAATTAATTTTCAAAGTTAAGTCTTAATTTAGCTCATAGTAACTTCATTTTAAAATGTTACCTTATTTCCTTATATTTTCTATTTAATAAATCAAATGTAGCTTTCTAACAATATTGCGTCATCGTTCCTTATGTGCAGAGTAAAGGGATTGCGATCGATGAGGAAACAGGTTCTTCTAAAGGATCTTTGCGTTTCTTTTGTCAAGGTCAACACGTATGAGAATTCCTGTCAACATTCGACACGTGTCAGATTTATGAGAATGTCATAGTATATAAGAATAAGTTAATTGAATTCATGCCTTTTTTACGCCCTTTTTGCCTTTTTATTTGTGTCTGTTTCTGTATCTGTGCTGCTTGTACATAATACGTGCCTCTAGCGGAGGAATGAAACGAACTTAAAAAATTCAACCTATCTTCTTCCTGATTTCAGCCATAATTCTAACTTCTGCTTCAAACACAAAATTAATATGTGGTTAAACTATATATAGTGGATACTTACGTATTAGACCGTCTTCGCCAACCATCACCAACGGTTTAGTAACTCATTGCGACGGCTTTAAATTTGGCGATAAAGATCAACGGATTACACCATTGTCGAATTGCCATAATTTTTGGTTTAGCAACTCATTGGCGATGACTTCAAATTTGGCGATAAATTTGGACGGTATAATACGTAAGTACCATAGATTATTCACTTTTGAATTAGAATGTGTATAATGTAGGCATATTTCAAACATATTTGCTTTCAGAATATTGTTTATAAACATAAAATTCTTTTATATGTTAATTTCCTACCTTAATCTCCAATAGTAACGAAATCCACAATTTGTGTATTATCTGTAGACTACTGATGTACAGTAATTATGGAAGAGCTTATTAGCGAATTTTCTTAACCGATTTTTTTAAAGATATATTTTTTTCTCACCAATTGAATTGGCCACATTTGTTTCGAAATTGTAAATGTACTGACAGGATTACGTGCTAAATTCAATTTAAGTCAAAGCATTTTTGAATTATCGTAATCAGACAGCATGTGAAAATACAAACCATCAGACAGTCAGCTTTTTCGAAAATTTGGTTCCAAACTTGACAGGAATTGGCATTATAAATCTATGAACCACGTTTCATCTATTCAGCGTCTTACTTTTTGCAATTTTCATGTAATCGAACAGCCGCATTTCTCAGAATGGATTAATTGGTTGAAAATTTGCTAGATATATGCCAGTTTTATGAACTTTTGATCTGTTCTAGTCATAGTCGTAATTCAAAAAAAATGTTTTTTAAGAAGGAAATTGGGTTGATCTAAAGCGTAAATGCAAGCCAAAAATTTTATGATCCTTTCTCTTTATATACTTTGCATACGATAAATTAAAAGTAAAATTTTAGAAATATTAATTTTGAAATTTCTCAATTCCTTAAAATTTAGCTCGAATTTTTTAACAAATGCTGAAATATTACAATTTGTATTTACTTATAATAAAAGACTCTCCGATTCTCTAAGAAAGCCCACGGACTTAAATCCTAATATTGAATGAACGGACTGCCGCATCAGCAACACTGGCTAGAACTGTGGTTGAGTCCAGAGAGTCATTACCAGCCATGGTGCAACCCTCCCCGTAGGAAGTATGTCCCGTCATTGCTGGGAGGAGCTTAACCCCACCTATTAGGGTACCTCAAGAGTAGCGAGATCCAACCACCATGCCAAAAGTATCACATCCTCATTTCTAGGTGCCCCGCAGGAGATTATATAACAGGAATTTTTTTTCAAACATTTTATATTATTCCAAACTAAATCATAAATTATCAGTTCAACTTCCTACTTTTATCAAGTATTGTGCTTTCCTGAAATCGTGCAGTAATTAGTCTTGAAATGGATGTAATTGAAAACTAGGTATACATATGCAAATTTTATACCTTTATTTTAATACTTTAATTTTTGACATATTCTGTGGATATTCTGCGTATTTTATATAAATATTTTTCTCTGTATTCTGAGCGTTGCGTGATAAAAATATCTTTTTCAATGTAGATCTAATGAAAGAAGTTCAAAGGAAATCTACTATGATTAAAGCTGATATTCCATTTATTGGTTACCAAGTTAAATTTCGATTTAATGGGCTTAGACAGAATGAATTATTCTGCTTAATGACAATTTCTGTGGAACATTGAACATTAATTTATGAGTTAAATCTCCATATAAAAATTGTTTTTATAATACGAGCTATTTCTAATTTTCAACTCTTAGGCGACTTCTCATCACTGAACTTCAAAAAAATTATATCACTTTGCTACCTTAAAATTGGTACCATTAAAAAATATGGAATTTATTGGAAAAGATTTTGTACAGAAAATATTGGGTAGATTCGTCTATTTTTCTTAATATTGGTGACATTATGATAGCAGAATGATGTATCATAAAGATAAAAAAAAATGTTGAAAAAATGTCGATCAATGATGAAAATGATAATGAAAAGGTTATTTAAAGAATCTTCAAAAGAAGGAATTAAAACTGCATTTGATATAAATCTAAGGAGATTATTTCATTCTTTGATTTAAATTAGATGAAGTAGAAATTTTCTACATATTAGAATATGCTAAAATCAATTAAGTTAATAATCAAAACCAACTTTTATCTTTTTTCATTTTAATTCTAAAAAATTCTGTTTAAAACCTTTTATAACGAATTTTGTGATTAATTTATTTTATAAGTGGAATAATAAGACTTCTTAAATCTTGATTTGAATGTACGTCCATCAGTAAAAATGATCCACAGTTCTATTATCTTTTTTTTTAGCATTCTGAATGACTTCACTATATTTAAGCTTGATTACCTATCAATATAGTTATTTATTATCATTTTTTATTTACTATTAATTGTTTTCAATATCAATTTATTTTTGTTTGCGTTTATACCTTTATCACTTACATAAAAATTTCAGTTATCTACACTGGGAAAATACATTTTTCTACAATACCTACAGCACAAGTTCTGAGTTCATGAGTTAATCTAGAAAATATTGTTTTGGGAATTTACAAATACAAGAACTTTTGTTGTTAACGCATAAAGACGTCTTTATGGGATAAATAATATTCTAACCTAAGAGAATTATTAAAACTTTTCTCTTTTCAACTTGAAAGCAAATAGTAAAAAGGAATATAGATGAGGATGATTAAAAATAATATTATTTGCCATTTAATTTTGAAACACATCATCCAGCAAATTTGTACTGTATGTAATTCCATAATGAATTTATTAGCTTTAACCTGAGTTCATAATATTATCGATTTCTACTAATAGTAAAATATGCCAATCTGAATGGTAATGAAAGTTCAGAATAATTTGACTAGAGTTCCTATAATTCAAGCTGATTTATTGCACATTAATTAAAAATAAAATTCATTTATGTCCAACTGTCAGCACGGAAAAATTAAGATATTTTTAATTGAAAATGATAATTGTTCTCTCAACAAGAATAATTTTTAAATAACAAAAATGTTACTTCCTTTTTCGATTTTAGCTTTTTTAATGATTACTACTGTAACAAAAATATAAAAGAAATTTAAAAAATATTCTTTTAAATAATAAAATTTCATTTTTTTTCTTTTGCTTTAGTAAGTTAAATTAATGAAGTCGTTGTTTGCAATATTCTGGAATATTTTCAAGCCTGGATGAAAAGTTTTTAACTAGTACAATTTTCTCTCAAGGTTGAAATATCATATGGTATTACGGAAATACAAAAATCAGTCAGTGTATTCATTATCTACTACTACTGATATAAAATTCAGAAAACATTTGTCTTAAAATATAAGTGTTGTTTCAGAAAACCGACTGGAGGATTGAATGCATGAGCAGTTCAATATGCTGCTCAGTGAGAACTGATACTTTAATTTGTAAAAATTCGGGAAAATACCAACTACGGGTGACAAAAATACAGACCAGATCAACAATAAGAGAATAAAACTTTTAGACACTAATAATACATTAGTACGCAGTAGACAGAGACCACACAAGAATGCTCTGAAATTTTTAGAGATAATTCCATTCGCTCGTTTGAGTACCTCCACTTATATAGTCTCCATCACAAGGTGTCAGAATGATCACTGGATCTTAACGGTTAACTTAAATATTTTTGATATTCTTGTATTTTCCTTTATGAGTCGCCAGTTCAACAAATGATCATCATTTTCCTGGCATCGATTTAACATTCATTAGAAATATCTGTGAATAACTTTTTTGGTATTTTGAAACTAACCATGCAAAATATTATCTATTTGTAGTAATACATATAGAACTTGCTTTATTTTTTTTTTATTTCTATTAAAGTATTTGCCCCATGCAAATACACATTTTTGCCATTATTCAACACACATATCAAAGATTGAAAACAAAATCCACCTTTGATTATCGGTATGTTTCATTAGAGTAATAATTGCCGATTTTGCTTATCTGAGAAGGAAATTCCAGAAAGCGAGATTAAAATGTGTGCAATTTTATAATTTAATGCTTTGTTAGTGATTTAATCCCATGTAAATCTTTTGTAGTGCAACTTATCATTTCGAAGGTCCAAACTGAAATATTTTAATGCCATTGCGAATTTGATGAATGCTATATAAATATTTTAACTGGATCACACATACTCTCACTAGCTAACCATATATATATATATATGATAAAATGTAGTCAGACTTCGAAAATATTTGCACAGTTACATGACAGTTTCAGCGAAGTAATTTTCGAATTAATGATTAAGACTTATTGCTGAAATTTTAATCTTAAAGGAAAAACGACAACTTTTCTTTCAAGTGAATAATTGCATTTAAATTGGTAACTTCAGATTGTCTGTAAAATTACTCCTTATAATTCTTTTTTTCCCCTCTCCTTTCGTGTTTTCAATTTCAACTTTACACATAGATAATAGAAAAAGATATCATAATAAAATGGACTAGAAAGTGATTTGAATTGTCCATAGAATATTACAGCAGGTAGGAATGAGTATCCTGGTGAATAACTGATAAGAGAATAGAGCCATCCTGTAAAAGAAAAAGAAAAATCGTTTGTACAATATTAATAAATTTTGACATCAGAGACATCAATCACTATAATCGTCTTAATTTAATTGTTTTGCATTATTTCTTAGGGAATAATGCTAATATATCAAATAAATAATTGAATAAAAAATTATAATTGTTAGCAATTATTAATAAAGATCTCTAAGGTTTTTAAAAATGCATCCCCTAATCCTTATTAAGATTTACTGTCAGGATTGTCCATTAAAAACAAATAAATCCTAGAATACGAGATAAACTTATAGTCAAATTTTAAAAGAAGGAACTGTAATTATTATCATCAATACCTGAAGTTCAATTTCTGGTAATAACATACGCATACTCTCTCTCTCTCAAACGTACGCACGCACGCACGCACGCACACACACACATACGTGACATTAATAGAACTAAAAATAAAATCCTTTATACTTTGATTGACCGTATATTGAATATTTAAATCGGTAGTACAATGAAAAATAAAATTATTCATATTTACATTGAAAATATATTGCATATGCAGTTCACTAGCAAAACGAAAAAATAAAATCATTCATACATGCATTGGCAATATGTAGCATATTTTGTTTTCAATAGAAAAAGGAAAAATAAAATCATTTACTTTGCATTAATAATTATTGACGATCCATCGAATATTTGGTTCATGAACCAAAGAAAAAAAACTGAAAAATAATTTTAAAAAAGCAACAACCTAACTGAGCGCGAGGTTAATTAGTTAACAGTAATAAATCGTAAATAAACTGGAAAATGACGTCATCACATAGAAAGAACAAACAAAAAGCAATCGATAATAAATTTAATTAAATATCTCAAACAATAAAGGCAAAACAGACCTCAATTTTGTGGATCATTTGACTCGCTATCTACAAATGAAAAGTTTGAAAATGAAAGTTTTATTTAGATACGCAATATAACCCCATAAGCAAAACAACATTATGTTCTCACATAATAATAAAATCATTCACACTTATACTGACTTCTAAAGCTTCTTTTTTAATACTATTTTAATCATTTATCAAACAACAATATCAGAAATGATATTTAATAAAACTTAGAAGACTTCTATATTATCTGAAAAAATTATTAATGGAAATTATTAAATATTATTTTGCAATCGAAAAAAGAAAATAATGTTTTTAAATACTTATTTTGTAAATATTTAGGAGCCCAATATCCCTAATAATTCTACATTCACCACATAAATAATTACTTGTTGAAAACATGAATAGTTCATTTTTGACATAAGCTTTAGCACATAATAAATAAATTCTAGAAATAAGCATTTTTTTCACGTTAATTACAACACGTCTAGCTTGTGATTCACAATCGCTATTTCATTAGTTTATTACACTATCCAATTAAATGACAATTTCATGACTACAATAAAGAAACAACAACTAGTCAATATGATATTATGATGCAGCATATACTAAGCCTTTCCTCTGCACTTCATAGTAATATTGATGCGAAATCAATTTCCAAATATCATCATTGTAATCTGTTGAAGCGAATCAAAATTTAAAGCGACAGCTAACAGCCGCCAAGTTGGCGCGCTTTGAAAATGAAGCAGCAGATATGAGTGGCAACCCCTCACCTTCGCTTAATCTGTGGACAAACGGGATCAGCATCATTGACTAAGCTGCGTGTCTATGTGTAGGTTTGTGTCCTGTGTAAATGTTACATAAGACAGATAAGGCTATCGGCTAACTAGGATCGCGTGACCTCGACGCTTATAATCTGCTAATCACTTATTTTTCTTCTTTCCATGACGTCCCCCCATGCACCTCCCACCCCTGTCAGATTTTGGAAATCTCGATATATTCCTTTCTGGGCACAAAATCTATTTGCTGATTATAACGGATGCTATAATTCACTGTCAAGTGGCGGGAAAAATTGGTAGAGCTATCTGAGGCTTTTAATCGCTCTTGGCGTTGATTAATAGGTGAATCTTGCGAGCCTATTAAAAGCAACGGCATTAAAATTGGTAATTTTAGCAAAAGATCACGAAGGTGGATATTGAAAGATGGGGATTTTAAACGACAATTGCAATGTTTCTGTATCGTGTTTTGTTTCAGTTCTTAAAACGCAAAAATCAGTAAAAAATTTTAAAAAGTAATCTTTACTTAAAAATAAATTATGAGTTTTTTTATAAAACAAACAATTGTAAAACTATCCAAAATTCTAACTGGCTTTCGCCATTGGCTATCTGGGTATTTTTATAAACATGTTAAAACCATAGGTATTAATTACAATTTCAAGATTTCCGAACAAAATAAAAATTATTTTGATAATAAAGAATTGAAATTTTACCATAGAAAAGTGGTAGTTATACCCATGACAAAAATCCATGTAATTTATTATACTAATAATGTAATAAATAATAAAATGTACTTATCAGTTAATAGGACTTAATATATTTTTTTTAATTCTATAGTACTTTATTATAAATAACTGTCAAGTTTTCAATTTTTCAGATATAGAATAACACGATTTTAGCTAAACTATTCAAATAGGCCCACAAAATAGTTGACTATTAAATTTAAAAAAAAAAACGGCAAAAGAAGTTTTTTTACCATAAAAAATTAATAAAAAACAACAAAAAATTTCTAATTCAAACTTAAATGGGCAACTTTATTCAAAACAACTTTTAGAAACAAAATAAGCATGACATTTTTATCCATTCTATATACTATGGAAAAAACTAAGCTTTTTAGAAACACTATATTTGTATCTATATAGAATATTTATTTTATATACAAACCAAAAATTCTTAGATTAGAAGATTATTATTATGAATAATTATGTTTTTAATTATATTTTATTATATTAATAAAAATTGTTTTTTAAATGAAATTTGATGCATAATCTTTAAAAATGAGATTTTTCAGTTGAATTCTCAATACACCAAATCCACATATCTGGTGCATTCTTAATCCTTTAGAGTCAGATCTCTTCCCTTTGGTATATAAAGCAGTTTGGTTAGATGGTACAAGTTTAAGTAAACTCTTCATAAATTTTTTTTCCACTTCAAAAATGATAAGTTCTAATTAAAAATAATCTTCTTGTAGTTTCAAAATATTGCTATTTTGATTAAACTAAAGCATTCTTAATAAGAAATAAAACAATTGTTTTTGATTCAGCTATGGTAAAATAAGCTGGAGTTCTGGGCGTTAATATTTTTATTAACAGTACAAATGTTTTCGTAAAATACGTAACTCATAAAAGCATACTGAATTATAAAAATTGAATATTTATCATTTAAAAGCCAATTATATGCTTTTTTGGTTTGTTTTATAAAAAAGGGTGATATTTTCTTATTTTAGAATAGAGAATTAAAATACTGTGTTATGAAATTATATTTTTTTAGTAAATTAATTCTTTCTGATATGGCTTTCGCAATGCTCAAATAATAAAATATTAAGTTAAATTCACATTCAGATTGCATTTTACTTTTTATTTGCTTGTTTCCGAAATATACGAAAAGTATTGCAATAAACAAGAAGTGGAATTTAAGATGTTTACCAATTTCCTCAATTTAAACCACTTTGAAAACAATTTTTTTAATGTGGACTACCTCCCCTTGAGAGCAGGCGTAAATTTGCCACCATCAAGTTCACAAACAAACTGCGTTGTAATAATGCAGATCACATATCTACAAGAGTATTCAATAATTGGAAGAAATCAACAAGGCTTAAACGTTCCTCAACTCTCCAGTTCGATTCAGACACTAGAAAACAAGTCAATTTGGAACACTCCTCTTTAGATTTCCTTCAGGAGCCCATCTTTCGAAGGAAACCACCAGATAATACCATGTTTGGTTTGGAATTATTACAGACTTGCTCTAAAAAAGAAGATTCCAGTGTTCTCAATCAGAAAGCACTTGAAACAATCGAGAAGTTCTCTCATAAAAACTTCGCTGTCGCCTATACTGATGGCTCATCAGACAAGTCTCTGAACAGTGGAGGTGCAGGAGTATTCATCTGTTATCCAGATGGTAGATATCACAAGCATAAATTTAACACTGGCAAAATCGCCTCCAACTTCACTAGTGAAGTCTTGGCGATCAGAGAAGCTCTCACCTTATATTTAAATGATCAACAGGCTTTTGATTCGACAGAAGGTCTAACAATCTTTTCTGATTCTAAATCAGCCTTAGAGGCTATCAGAAATGGAGGGACTAACATCACCTCTGATGTCATTGACCGCCTAGAACAGTTGAACAGCAAGGGAAAATCCTGTGTCCTGCATTGGATCCCTGCACACGTCAATATTGAAGGAAATGAGTGTGCAGACTCTTTGGCCAAGGAGGCTAGAGATCTCGCTCGTGAGTGCACCACCATCACACTCGCTGACGCTAACGCAGTGGCGAGACACAGAATCATGACTCATACGTTTAAAAAACCCCTGATTACTGAATATGATAGCCCCAGAGATATTACATCTACAATAGCAAGGCTTAGAACCGACCACTATAGAGGCATGAAAATCCATCCAGACAAAACAAGATCATATGTCCTTTGTAAACATTGCCCTGATGTCCAGCTCACTCCTGGTCACATCCTGGAATGCCCAGCGGTGACCACGAGTATTTTGAAGTTGGGAATGGTTCCGATGAGGAGCGCTTTACGGGAGATTCTGTACAGTCCTGCTGCACCGCTGCTCGCAGCGGCTGTGATCAGGACTTTCGGTATAATTTGATGTCACTGCAGATCCATGAACACGAGAACAACAACAACAACAATTTTTTTGGAATTATGTCTTTGCGTGAACATTTTAACTGAAATCACTGAATTTTAGATTAATGAAATTCTTTATACCATCGCTATACCACATTTTTAGGACATTTTTTTTTCTTTTCAAATCTTTAGAATATCTTTCTTAACTGCTTCACAATATAAGATAACATAATATCTCTAAAATTAAGGAAATCAAATAAATAGTTTGGTACACGTATTTAACACCTGAAGGGTAAATACCTAAAAAATTTAGAACTAAATTCGTCAAATCCTCAATTATTTGTCCGTTCGTACTTTTGCAAACATTAAAACCTGATAACTCAAAAACTTAAGGGCTTTAATATCCAAAATTTTGTATGAGATTTTAGGCTTACAATAGCAGTTCTATACCATTTTTTGGATTCAGTCAGATGGGAAAAGAATTTTAAAATAAGTCTCTGGTGTTCTAGTACTTCTTTATTACCGCATCTCAGCAATTAATCGCAAAAATCCTAGGTAATTGATTCTTTATAACTACTATTTGTCAATGCCCTGCAACTAATAATATGCAAGCATATTTATTAGATAGTACAAAAGGAAAATTTCTTCGTAACCACTCTCGCTGTATTTAATATTTATTTTGAAAACATAAAATATCCTTTTAGTTGGGAAGAATTTAGAAATTAGATTTCTTTTAATAAGAAGATGGTTGCATACATATACCATAACCCAAGAGTTTTTAAACTTTTAAACATCGCAATAAGTCATTTTTGAATAAGATATTTTTTTCTCAAATAAACCTGTATATATGCTTTTTAAAAGAGGTTTTGTGGTCTAAAAAGGAAGTTTTATAAATTTAAATATATTCATACATAATTAAATACAAATTTGTAAGAAATATTTCTAATGTATACCTTCATTAAGATTTTAAATTTATATCATGATTTAACACTTTCAGTCCTGAATTTTAAAAATGTGTAATAAAAAAATGATGGAAATTAGGGGTTACCAAGAGAGCACTCACATTTAATTTCATCTCATTTTAACAGCAGATGTAGAAATAGGAAATTTTGGCAAATGCCATCAGGTTTGAAAAGAAATAAAAACTAAGGACTTAAAATACAGCTGTGGTAAATGCCATTGGGAGGCCGAAGGGGTTAACAAACTGCTGAAAAGTACATATACCACTTCTCAAATTGAATCTTTTAAAATAATGCGGGCAAAAAACAGGATTTGTAGTTAATTGGGATAGATATGTTGTCAATGCATCTATTTCTTTTTTACTGAGAAAAGATATTGAAAGTAAAGCGTTCTTTATAGCTATTTTCCCATCTTGATTGCCATTCGTCAAATAGAATTTTACGAAGACAAGTTTTGGTTGTTCTTCCAGATCCTCCAAGGTGATAGCCTATTGCAGGTTTAAATGAAGTAGCTTTGGCAGCCAAATTAGCTAGTTCATTGCCTTTGATGCCAATGTGGGCTTTGACCCAGTGTTATGAGATACTGCCATCTACAACACTTTCAACAACTTCTACTAAATCAGTTTTTGGGTTCAATTTTTGAAGAGCCTTTAGTATATTAAGGCTGTTCGTGAATAGATGAAAATGTAAATACGGTTTAGTACAATTTTTCCAATTGAACGCTTGCCATATAGCAAAAAGTTCTGCTTGAAAAAACTGAATAGTGATTTTCAAGCTTATACTGAAACTCTTCAATTTTATCTTCGCCTTCAAAAACACAAAACGCCACACCAACTTGTTCATTGATTGCAATAGAAATTAATTGTTTAAGGCTTTATTTTCAAAAGATTTTACCACATAAAATTGCAAATGTATTTAACATTGTCACTGACGGGTGACGTTCTATGCGATGACTAACAGGTGTAGTTAACTCGAATTACTTGATGTGACATCTTGTATTGCGTCAATTTATTTATTTAAATGAGGGTTAAATTAAAAACAATGTTGTGGTATTTTTTTCAACAGTCAATCCATCAATTTAACACTGATTTTTAATTTTTATATATTGCAGTGATATGTTTCCTTATTGGAGGCAATGTTAATTAATTTTGTCATTTAGTACCATAAAATACCCTGATTTTTTAACCGTAAAATCTTTGTTTCAGTCCTCAAACATTACATTTTAATATATTGCACTTTTTAAAAATTGATTTTTAAAATCCATCCATATTTATTGGGTCATCTGGTATATCAATATATTATAGTAACCCACAAAAGATTAATTCACGATTTAAATTTGCAAAATCTTGTCAAAAAAAATTATTGAATTATTAGATTAAATTTTGATAACACAAATTTGGAAGCATCTGCAGCTAGAACTAATGGACGGTATGAAATCAAACTTCATGAGCAAGATGTGGAAGATGAATTCCATAAAAGTATTAGAAATTTTCGATGCACTATCTTGTTCGTTGAAAATGTTGTACTTGAGGCAGGATTTACTGACGTTGACAGAAAAAAAAATTATTAACCTTGATTTCCCTCTGTAAATTATTTATTTCTGAAACGTATTTAGCATAGAGGGCGTTTCCCCGTGATATTCATGCCACGGGTTGGAGTCCTTGTTCGGGTAAGGTTGTTCTTCTATGTTCTATCTGTAAAAAGGGGCTGAGCAAGCAAATGTAATAAGTGGGTAGCAAAAGTAGTACTATTGGCTTCAGTTGGCGCTACTACAAAACAAGAGACGCTGATTAGGCTAAAATCGCTGATTTTATCAGTTAACTTGTCCATGGAAAGTGTCATAAGAAACAACAACAATAACACGTATACTTCTTACCTCACGAACATTAGAGAAATTTTGCACAATCTAATTTTCTTCCGTTTATTCTGACCCATTTTGTTGAGTCAAAAGTCTCTGGTACTAGTGATTTTTGTTACTATGTTTTAAAAATCTTTCTTTATAATTCCCTCAGTCCTAAAATGATTTTTTTTTCACTATGCTTTTAGCTCTGGAAGTTTTTGAATATGGAAAGCTATTTTATTAAATTTTGTATCCTTCAAAAGGTCATTTCTTTTAAAATAAATGGAACAATTTCAAGATAATTTTTTCACTAAATACAAATTTTATAGTAAGAAAAAATTTAAGGTTTTTATATGTATATCTCATACAAAGAATTTTTAAACTTTGAAGACTTTTTAAGTATTCAAATAAAATAATCATTGAATAGTCTTACCTTAACAAGAACCCCTTTTTTGCAATATTAATGCAATTAAGCATTCTTAAAGAGCACTCAGTCGCGTAAAAACTAGGGTAGCGACAAAATAAAAGAAAGTCTGTCTCTCAAAAATTTAATAAAGTTATTTCGTGCAAACCAAGTACGCATGTCCCTATTGGCTGCATCGAAATTTTTTCTAACCCGAATCAAAAAATTCATGAATAAATTTTAGCAAACATCAATCCGCCCCACCTGGTGGATGCGTGCGGGAACTAAAATGGCGGTCACGAACGCGGAACCGTTTTACGTTCTCAAATTGCCCAGCAAAAACAAACGACAAGAAAATAAGAAGCTAACACTTTTTTTCTCCCACACTTTTATAAAACTTGAAGAACGTATTTTTATTTGCATTTCTCCCTTGTTCGCACCTATTTCTTTTAATGACAATGCAAAAACAAGTTGAGCAAAAATGACCGAGATTAGCATTTTGACGAAGATGTTTTCTTTAACGACATACCCGAAGAGATCTCAAAGCAACAACCTTTTTATTCCACGTTGGATACGTTTTGATGATAAAAGAAAAGGCCATTAATATGGAAAACAGCAAGCTGCTGAGAGTTCGTCTGGGCAATGTCTCGTGCCTGTGAATGCATAGGAGTGGAGAGTGTTTCCACTTCTAATTAAGCACCTAGCGTGGGGATAGCCCATCAGATAAAAACGACAGTTTTTCTCATTTATTTTTTAAACATGTCTAATCATAGGTTTTAAAAGAAGTGAAATGAAGTCTGGATTTCCTAAATGCATAATTTATACATCTGTAGCAAAGATAATTTTAAAATATTTTCTTACAGTTATTTTAAGATATCGTGATGAATTAAATTAATCAAAAATTAATGATATCAATTATTAATTCTATTTTATGGGTATAATTAATTTATTATCTGAAATAGGCATTGTTATGAAAATTTTATCCGAAAAATTCAAGGACCAGATCAATGGGTGTTTTTTAATAGAGTCCAATATTTTCAACAAGTGACGTCTTTTTATTCTACATGAAAATCGAACCAAAATGTACACAAGAATAGGACTCGCAGTAGAAAAGCAATACACAACCAGAAAATCAGTACAAAATTGAAGTGACAATATCACTCAGAGAAAACTTGCAAGAGAGAGACTTCTCTAGTACATTCATATCTCTCGAAACGTCTGCTACTCTCAACGGAATACTGCTTGAGCTGAATTCGACTACTTACTCATTACTGAATCAGTACTTATTAATTGAAACTCTGATGCTCAATTATTTAGTTTCAGTATTAAGTCAAAGAAATTCCCAATGAGATCACTTAAATTCGAGACTCATCGGTCTCAAATCGCAATCGTTGTAGTTTCTGGAATCTTCAATTTTGTCGCTAAGGCAGCCATTAATTTGGCATCAAGAAACCATCAAGATTAGAATTAAAAAATTTTCTTATTGTTATTGAATTAATTTGTGATAAGAAGTAAAATTTCAAATTTCATTACAATGCACTTGTTTACTGCTTACAATCGAACAAGTTAAGCAAAATAAAACAGACACAAAACTATTCTATTAGTTTTTACAAAATATTACAGGAAAAAAATCTGATGCTGGTTGTATTTTAATCCGTAACGAAAGGGGGACAGATGATTAAATTTTTAAAATGAACTACATATTTTTAGACACAGTTTACAACAAAGTGATAGAAAATTTTAAAAGGGTTTTTTAAAGTTCTTTGAACATTTTTTTTTTTGTTATAGTAACAATATTAGATTTTAAAAAGACCAAAATGATTTATAATTTCAAACATTATTTTGAGATTTAATAGTTATTTTTCTTACTCGCAGTCTGTTATATTGTTTAAAAATAGCACAACATTTGTAACATTAATAAAGAATATAAGAATAACAATGTTAGATTAAAAATAGAAAGAAAAAATAAATGCGATATTTGATTTTTTGTTCTGTAAAGTCTTTGAACATTATATTGTTTTCTTTTTATAAAATCACTACATATTTTATGGAAGCATCATCAAGAATTAAATAATTATGGTTGCAACAAAATTTTTAGCTGTGTAAAAATCTCAAATATGGTAAACCGTCATGCTATTTTGCTTTAATTTAAAATTATGTTATTATTTTTAATCAAATTTATTTAATTAAAGGACAAAAAAATTATTTCATTGACATTTTTAATTAATTCCTCTGAAAATCCCTTGAATTTTGAAATAATCCCTCTGTATTCTGCAAATACAACTTACCCAAACATAATAGCTCTTGGCCAAAATACTTGTAGTAAAGCTTCAACACGCGTAGACAGTCTACTAACATATACACTATCCCAATATACAGACGTTTCTATCGTCTCATTGTGTTTTGGAAAGCAGCCCATCACCTGGAATAGCATTAATTCAAAAGGATATCCTTAATTTTTTGAATATATGAAAAACTACTATAAAAATTTTCTCGTTTCATTTTTAGATTTTTTTTTCAATTTCAATTATTAGTTCACACTCTCCTTATCTCGTTCTATAATCTCGTTCAAATTTTCAATTATTAATAAAATACTTTTTATTCATCTACTCGAGTTCAAATATTTTTTTAAAACTTGTAGTGGATGACACTTGATGTTAATGCCACTTTTTCAAATATTGATTCATTAAATTTTTATTAATTAATGAAAACTAACTTTCCCTCCAAAAATCTTCATTTCCCCACCGCCAAATGAGGAAGTTTTTTTCCACGCTAATGAAGTTTGGCTTAACATGTTTAAGATCAGTTATTTCAAACGATTCTGTTTATTTTATTAATGTTTGAGGGATTTAAAACCCAGCATTGTTAATTAATCGATTTTTCGGATTCATTTTGATGTACTTTCGAATTAAAATAAACCAGAATAAAAGATATTAAAATTTTTTACTCTGTATTGTTTTATCTGAACTAGCGTACAAAATTCTGGCATTTGGCGTTGAAAATTCAATATCAATAAAATGTATTCTAATTTATTTTCAACGAATATGGATTTCATTTTGTTTTGGACAGGCATAATTTTTTGATAATTTATTTATATCAATTGAAATTATTTAATAAAAAGTAACGAAAATAAAAAAATTTCTTCATTGACCTAAATAGGAATTGGCTTACATTTTTTATAATACTTGTTTACATTTCAATCTTAATTTTGTTGGCGACTTGATTCTAACTACCTAGCAAACACTAACCTTTCCCTCATTTGCAGGATTGTTCATTTCTATGCCATGATCTATTAAATTCACCTCATTCTCTTCGATGCTCTATTCGTATTCACGGGATAACATAAGAGCTTCAATATGC
Organism: Argiope argentata; assembly: GCA_026289955.1. Lineage (NCBI taxonomy): Eukaryota > Metazoa > Arthropoda > Arachnida > Araneae > Araneidae > Argiope > Argiope argentata. The sequence goes on along the minus strand of JAOUZG010010699.1, from coordinate 446,391 downwards.
ATTAGCAGGCCAAGCTCATATTATTAAAATTAATGGCCCGCACAATAGTTACATGTTCTTCGATTACGCCCATCGAAATAAAACAAGCCCTTTTGACACTTTATTACGTGATCACGAAAACTAACTTAAAAATTCTTTATTTTATCTTTTCCGTAGGGCCCGTGTTTTTTTGCCTTGATCTTCTTCGGGAAGATACCTGCTGACATTATTCTTGTAGAAGAACCGCACCCTTTTGCCAGCCTGGACGGATGCCAGTCGAATCAGAAAGCCCCAAACGAAATCTGTTGCCAACTCGCGAGCAATTTTTTCCTCTCTCGAAGAATTTAATAAACCCCCCGAAATGTCGGAACGGTTTATCTTCGCAGTTGTACTCTGTGGATTAATCTTGGGACAAGTTTGTCTGGAGGGGAGGATTCCAAGGGGGAGAGTCGCCTCTTCTGGAAGAACTCTTCTCGTGGAATGACACAGCAATTAATGGGCTGTTGAATGAATTGCCTTCAATGAGAACAACTCCCTTTTTAATTGTTTACACCAGTTTAACCCTGAAGAAGATGGATGGCATAATGAAACTCGGAATACATTAAAAAGCAATCTGAATCTACTTATCTTTATGTCTCCTCTTTGGTGCCTGCGAAATACAAGACAGCGGCCCCGCAAATTGAAACAGTGGCAGATTATTTGCCACCACATATTTTTATTGTACCAGAAAACAACAAAATAGTATAACGGCAAATTAATGGAGAAACCAGAATCAAAAGAATACTATATAAAGAGACGCGAATGAGTGTAATCTATAATTACAAAAGAATAAGTTAATTTTTGTAAGTTTCATAATTTTACTGCGTCATATTGTAAACAAAAAAGATTTTATTATATACTTACTCGAATTTTGCCTTATAAATTAATGACAATATTTCTTAATTGAAATTGTCTTATTGGTAAATAGAATTTCTGAAAATGAATTCATGTCAAAAGCAGATTTAGGCATTTTTCGACTCGAATTGAAGCACATTATATCCTTTCTTTACTAAACTCATAAATTTAGATTCGAATTTCTTATCATAATTTGTTTTAGGCTATTCTTTATTTTTCAGTAGTGGGAAAATCCACTACTTTTTAATTATCTGCAATATTTAAGTATTGCGTGCAATCTCCATTTATAAACAGTATTATTTAAGCTGAAATGAAATTGATGATTTATTTAGTAACCTGAGGAATTGTATTTTATACAGGATTAAATTAATCATCTTTTACAATTCATACATTATATATTTTTTACTAATTTTAATTATTCAATATGTAGGAAAATGGCACTATTTTATTGATCTACTTGTGGTTATTGTTCTTGTTATCCAAGAACCTTCCCTGGTACATCAAAGCAAAAGTCAGCCACTGGCTCACGCTCTTCTTATCTCGAAGCGGAGAGCTCCAGGTCCAAAATTCATTTCCAATAATAATTCATGAGTATATGGGTCTTACACATGTTAAATCTGACAGCATAGAAAAAAAAAGTGTTGAGATGAGAAAGTTTGTCGACGGAAAGTGTTGACCTTATTATTTGATTACTACTCAAAATTACGACATCCGCTCTAAAAAGGCTTCAAAATTGTAATTTAAATGGGAATTTAAGCAAAACTTATTAGATTTTGAATTGCTACTAAGTTATGAGTTACTGCTTGATTATTTCAATTTTCACTACAAACTGCTAAAAATAATTTAATTGTTAATTTAAATTGTTAAAAAATTATATGAATTTAATTAAATTAATGAAATAATATTTATGAAAAACTATATTACCATCAAATGACATCCCCTACAGGTTTAACAAGAACGTATTTGAACTTGGATGAATAAATAATAGGTACTTTATTAACGGTGGAAGATTTGAAAAAGTTATATATTGTTACAAGCGAGCGAGCGGCATGAAAACTCGCCAAGATGGCGACGCTTGGCGAGGATCCTTGCGCCAGCTTGATTGGTTTGGCGAAATGAATAGTCTAGTAGCCGCTAGATTGTGCGCGATGTTTTGAGAATTTTCACGAGACTCAGGTGCACGCGCTTCTCGGCTATATAAGGATGAATAGCCGGAGCGAGGAGTTAGTTAGTTACCCGGTAAGGACCCAACTGATCCGACTAGCTATCGCCCCATTTCGCTTCTCCCCACAATTAGTAAAGTCGCCGAACACATTATTTTAGCCAGATTAAATGAACATCTTAATAATAATAATATTCTTATCCCAGAACAGTTTGGTTTCCGCCATGCCCTCTCTACCACCCACCAACTGCTCAGGGTAACTGAATTCATAGAAGAAGGCTTTTCAAATAAACAATACTCAGCAGCAGTTTTTCTCGATATACAGAAAGCTTTTGACAGAGTTTGGCTTGAAGGCCTTATTTACAAATTAATAAACTACAATATACCTCCGCACCTAATCAAAATTTTAATATCTTACCTCAGCAACAGATCCTTCAGGATTAAACTGAACAATGTTTTCTCAGTTATAAAACCGATTTTAGCTGGTGTTCCTCAAGGATCCAAGCTGGGGCCAGTTCTTTTTTCTATTTTCATAAATGACATCCCGAAACAATTTAATACCATATTATGCATGTACGCAGATGATACTGCAATACTAGCGCGCAACAACAATCCAAATTACATTACAATAGCTCTTAATAGACATATTAAATCTCTTGAGGACTGGTTCTCCAAGTGGAAAATTGTAATTAATGCGTCAAAAACTGAAGCTATTTATTTTAGTAGATATAAAGCTAAGAAATTCCGCCCTCTTCAAATTAAAAATCAAAACATCCCGTGGTCTAAGGAATGTAAATATTTAGGAGTCATTTTAGACAGTAAATTAACTTGGAAGCCCCACTTTAATTATCTAACCAACAAGTTTCGAGACCTAACTCGTAAATTATATCCCTTAATCTCTCGAGACTCCAAAATGACCAGGAAAAATAAAATACTTATTTACACTGCCTATTTGCGTCCAGTAATTACATATGCTTGCCCTGTGTGGGGTTATGCGCCTAAATCCAATCTAATTCATGTCGAAAGACTCCAAACCAGATTTCTAAGAAATATCTGCAAAATGCATTGGTACATGCCAAGTAAAAACATGTACCTTGCACTAGACTATCCTCCACTTAAAAAATTTCTTAAAAAACTTGCAACTAAATTTTTTGAAGACTTGGAAAAAATCAATAATGAAGCCATCCTTAATATCCCCAGATATACCCCAAACATTAAAGTCAGAAGACCTAGAAATATTTTACTCTAATCTCACCTCATTTCCAATATTGTAATTTAACTTTTGTTATTTTTAACTTTTTCTTTTTTCCATACTTAAACTCTTATTTTTGATGATTTAAATCAGCTCTAAGTCTTAAGTTCTCACATGGTGCATAACTCCACACCCACCACCCCTAAATAGCCAATCAAAATCTGTCCTGACTCTCGCCAACTCACCCACCCCTACTCCTCAACAACTACTACTTAAGGGCCTGCAGAACTTTTCCAGTCCACTTCGCAGACGGTCACGTATGTAGCTGAAAGCAACGTGGAAGCATTTCATCATGACTGGGGATAAGCCCCTGCCGGGGCTAGGAGCCCCAATAATCCAACCACTAGCGAGGAGTTAGTTGCTGTAGTGATTTGATCTAGTTAGTTGAGAGCTTGCTCTGAAATAAAAAGCGTCTCTCTGGACTAAAGGATTTGTGAGCTGTGTTTGCGTTTGCTGTTAACGCTGTGTGTATTGAGCTCGCTGTGATTTACTGTTGCTGTGCTATACTATAGCTGTTTTGCAAACGGTGTTTATTGTGCGTAAGACTTGTATTTACGCTGTAAGTGACTGATTATTGCTGGATTGTGTTTATCTGAAATTGTTACTTTATCAATTATCCTGTAAATAACTGTAAATAGCTGTAAATAAATTTGTTTGTGCTGTCTTCATACAAAGTCCATTCAATCCGAACCCGCTACGCTAAAAACGTAACAATATATATATATAAGAAGAGTGTGAGATAATAGTAGAAATTGAATAATATTTAATAAACTGATTATAAAATTTAAATTATTAGTTTAAAATTATGAGTAATTTTTTATGATGTTTAGTCGTTATTCTGTAAATTTAAAAACTGAATTATTTATCTCCTGAGAATTTCAGCGAAATAAGCATCTGATTGTAAATGGAAAGTTTTGTAAATTTGGAATTTACTCATTTCTTGATATATGAAATAATTTTAAAAATTTGAAACAGTTCATGTAAATATTACCAGATTAAGAAATACTTGTTTTACAGAATTTATTCTGTACATTAAGCGAATAATTTGAAGTTAACTGGATTATATATTAAGTTCATATATATTAACATACATTTGAACTTCAGGGCCTATTTGAGATTAAGAATACTTGATTCACGATTTGAAATCGTGACCACTCTAATGTAAGATTCAATTACTCCGCGCAGTTAAATTTTCGAATTACCCTTTCGAGAATCATCAGTGTGCCACTCTACACAAGTTCCGAGTCACTTAAGGCCAAAAGTTCCTTATAAATTATTTCTTCAACATCCGGTACCCAAAAACCCAAAATAGGTTACACGCAACGGCCATTAAAAATTCAAATAAAAATTACTTTTCGGGTTAGGAGGTTACGTATAAAACTGAATTTTGAAAATCTTTTCATCAGTGATGGGAAAAAGAGCATCTTGGGAAAACGACTTTTAGGTGGTTTAATTTATGATTAAACTAATAAAATTGATACCGGGCCAAATCTATCTTCGAGTTGCGTGACATTTTTTCCCCGCTGAGGATATTTTTTGAGAAGATGAAATCTGAATTCTTCAATTATCGCTCATGAGGATGAAGAACTCGGTGGAAAAAGCTGCATGTGACTATTTATAGAACGTTCCTGTCACGGAACGTTGTGTCACAAAGCAAGCAATGAGCATGAGTGATTGTAACAAGAACGGGTATCGGTGATAATCTTCGTGGTAAGTAATAAGATTAAAGTAGGCTTATTTTAAGACAGAAAAAAATGGAAAATAGATTTATTGGTCCCCATAATAATATTCTGAAAGATGTTGTAGGAGTAATGTCTGTATCTTTCCATGCAGAATCATTCTTTGGCACAGTGCTTAGCGTGAATCAAACATTGATAGTTTTAATTATAATATTCAATATTGGTAAAATTCTTAATTTAAGATACAAATAGATGAATTTATTGGTTCCAATAATAATATTCTGTATGAAATATATAATATCAGAAGATATAGAATAATTTTCATGCAGTATGTGTATTATGAATCGAATATTGATAATGTTAATGACGACATTTAAATTTTTATAAATTTAATTTGATGGTTTCCAATATAAAATTTAATCGTTATAAATATTAATAAGAAAGTTTTAATCACTTTTGCTATTAATTAAGGATAAATAAATGTTAGGGTAAAAACAGACAATCAAAAATTATTAGTATAGAAAATTGTTGAAGTATGTGCCAAAATATATGGAAATTATTAATTTTTTTTCAATATATTATTAATATGAATTCGAATAGAAAAAGAAAAAAAAATTGCATAATGCAAAATAATTCTGATTACTACGACAAATTTCCAAAAGTTTTAATTCAAAACTACTTAGGATTTTAATGCTTTTTCTCAATAATTGATTAGTGCATTATTGCACAAAAATAAAATTTTCGGCAGTTTCATATTAAAATTTTTTATTTTTAATTGATATAAATTTTTATTTTATACCATTTTTTAAAAAATTTATTTTAAATAATTTATAATTTACTTTTTTGAATACTCTATAGTATAAGAAACAAATTTTAAAAACAAAATGAAGATAGATAAATCAAGCCGAAAAAAGGTTATCATATAGGGTCTCTTAGATTATTAAAATTAATGTCATGTGGTTTTAAACAGCACTCCTTTTAAAGAATTTAAAAAAAACATTTTAAACGATTATGCTTATTACTGCTGTTTAAATTGCCTTTATAACTTAATTAATGGAAAGAAACTTATTGTAGTTTCTGTTTCGAAAGACTCTTAATAAAACTTATAATTTTTATAACTACGATCTTTATTGCTTTATTATATTGGTATTCTTGCTTGTTTCCATTCCTAAAGATACGTTTAAAAATACCTTTTAAAAAAGATAAAAGACTTTCTTAATATATTGACTGCTATGAGGATTAATAGTAACCAATAGGCCTATATAAATAACCATTGTAAGAAATTTAGAGTGGTAGTTAATATGTTAAATATAGCTATTTTCAATCTTTATATATTTTTTAAATCTTTATGAATTAATGCTTTATATAAATTCTTTGAAAAATCCAGCAAGTCAAAATTCTGAATTTTCTTTTTAAATTACAATTCCTGTAACACAAAAAAAAATGGGGGGGGTCGAAGTATAAACTTCTTAAATGCCAACAAGGGTACCACAAGGATTACATATGTAAGTCATTTCCCAATTAACAGTAGAATAAATTTCAAATATAAAAACAGGCACAAATGTAAAGAAAAATGAAGAGAAAAGCAAACACACAAAATTGCTCATACTAGCTGAAACACACAGTAGATGATATAATACAGTTAAAGAAGCATGATAAAATAAAATATTCAAAATACAAATTCAAAAGAAAATCTGCTAATATATGTCAGAAAACACAATGAAATAAAGTTTAAATCACACCGGGGGAAATATTATTAATATATATACAAAAATAAAAAGTTTTCAGAACCATTTTTTACTAATTTACATTATAAGAATAAAAATTCTGACTGCTTTTATCTTATATTTGTATGAAAATAACATTTTTCATTAACATTCGCATATTTGTTCTTTCTAATTACTTAAATACTACTCATACAAGAACGATGATGGAATGCGTGAGAAATAAGTTTTCTTATTTCAGTAATGAAAACATTTATTTAACTTTCTTTTAGGTATTTTTTTTCCTATCCTGTCAACAAATGCATTCCGCCAATTCCAATATCTATTCAGCGACTTACATCTTCCTTATTTGGTTGGTGACATTTATGACACCGAACTGCGTTGCTTAAATCAGGACGAAGCAATCTGTCACAAAAGCGTAAGATGAATGCCACGTCGTCACGTTAGGTGTCTGTTAAATAACACAATGTGACACATTTCACCTCCATATTTTGGCTACTTCTCAACAGAAAGTTGAGTGATGGACCGTCCATCCCGAGCGCCAATGAATGACGACGAGGAAAAAATGAATTAACGGGCCTATCCAGAAATGAATTTGGTACCCAAAAAAATCGTCTGCTTGTCGTGACCCAACCCCTAGGGGAATTTCGTGTGGGCTAGGAATAAAAAGCGTGTTAATGCCAAAATAGCACTAGTAACGATTCTTCTTTTTTTCCTGAAACACAATTTATATTATTAATAAATGCACAATATGGTCGAAACAGATGGAAATGGCTCGTTTTAAATAAAGGATGTAAGCCTAATGGTTTGATTTCATGTTTGAAATACTTCATACAAACCTTATGCAACGGTGCATAGTTTACGCAAGTGATATTTTTGTAGAGTTTAAAACCTCAAAATTTAAAATAATAGTTTTAAAGCGTTCATTCCATCTCTAATACCATATTTGTGGAATATCTTTACCAAAATGATTTATGTATTGGTTCATTTTTTTACTCAATCAACCATAATAATTAAAATGGAGAAAGATTGGCTTTTTACAAGCACTAATTCGTGCAAATTTTTGACCTTTTGAAAGGAAACAGACAAAACAAATCTAACTGTATGATATAATTGTTAATATTTATATATTTAAAATAGGAAACCAAAAGCTTAATCTGCCTGATCCCAACTACTAATCAGATATCGCAAAATTTATTTCGTAAAGAAAGCTCGTTACAGTTAGGTATTTCAATATGGTCCATGTTATATTTTTGGGGATTTTTGTAACTGACACCTATTCGAAACCCTAGCCACAAAATATAAACCGAATTTGCCAACTAATTTATATATTTTGAATGTACACTAAATACTTAAAGCTTAATTAGTTTATCATACAAACGTAGTTAAAAATAGAGCCTGCCGGCATCCTGGCACAGAGGTAGCGATTCTTCCCCATGAACTGAGCTTCCCGGATTCGAATCCCGGTAAGGACATGGTTGCTCTTCAGTGTTCTATCTGTAAGGTGCGTGATTCTTACCCCACCCCCTGTAAAAAGGAGCTGTGTAAGCGAATGTGATGAGTGAGTAGATAAGTCTCATTCTTGTCCCTAGTTGGCATTATTGCCTAGTTGGCGCAATAAGAGATACTCCTTTCGGCTTAAAAACTCGCTGATGCCTCGGCGAAGCTTGTCCATGACAAGTACCACTATTAACAACAGCAACTAAATAGAGCCTATATTTATTTAGATAAGATACGGTTAATCAATATTGCTTGATATAATTTAATTAAAAATTATTGATATTGGGGGCGAACATTTGGTCGCCAAAAGTGGCTAGTTATTGATCTCTTAAGAAAGAGTTATGTAAATCTTTAACTAACATTCGCATGTTTCTAATTTTAATTCTAATTAAGTCGAAGAATACTATCCTAATCCCCCACTTCTCCCCCTCTTTATTCTCTGCAAATAGGTTCTTAGATAGAATAACTAATTATGCATTTCCCCTTTAAAAGCGTTATCGATACTTTCATAAACATTACATATACTCATTTTACTATACATAAATGCTGCTTTTACAAGTATAATTCCTTCTCCTTAAAAGCAAAAAGATTATATACGTTTGAATGTTAATTCTCCTCTGATAAACATAAAAGAAATTAATGGTAAGTGATGCAAATTCGTATTAACCTCTTCCATTTAATTTTATTGTGCATGTAAAGAAAAAAATTTGCTATTGATTTTTCAATTAATTCTAGGTAAAATGAAATTCGGTATTTGTACAGAATTGTGTATACTGCCAATGACTATTTTAATATTTTTAGAGCTTAGCAATCTATGCATCGGTTACTATAGTAATTACAATATTGTTTTCATATAAAAAATACTATTTGATCATAAAATTGAGGAAAAATTGAATATAAGATGCCATAATATTTATAACGCTTTAGTTAAAAAGCAGAAAATAATAAGAATAAAATATTTTAAGAGGACTTTAAGAGCGAGCTAAAAAGTTGAAAATAGTATTTTTAACAAAAAAAAATTAAGAAGTCAAAACATAATCTTTATAGCATGAGTCACTGCATGATATTATAAAATATTTAAGAAGCAACGAAAAATCATTAATCAAACTTTGAATACCGTTTTCAAATATAAATAAATAAAAATATGTATGAATAATTTGTAAGTGCCACAAATCCAAAAACTAAATAGGTTTTTTCCCAAATTTTAAGCACATGAAGATACCATGAAACTTAATACAAGTTTTAATTAATTAAACAATTAGTTTTAAATTAATAAAAACTAGTTTCATATACTTAGAAAGGATTATTTTTATTATTATTAGGAACATTTCTTTCAAATTAAAATATAATGGATATTTTAATTATTATGAATGCCACTGAAAATATACAACTTTAAATGAATGCCACTGAAAATATACAAAATAAATGTTTTTAATTAAAAAACAAAATTCTATAAAAGGGTGTTTTAAGTATTAAAATATTTTTTTTAAATATTTTTTATAAAATATATTAGAATTATATATATATATATATATATATATATATATATATATATATATA
>JAOUZG010010699.1:419815-436541 GCA_026289955.1 Argiope argentata | reverse complement strand
TATATATATATATATATATATATAACATTTCATTAGCATACGTTTGTATTTTGCATAAGTTCTGTTATAATTGCTTTGAAATGTAATAATTGTTAGCTTTATTTTATAATAAATATTTTTTATAATATAAATATATTTTTTTAGAAATATTGAAACTTTTTAATATAAAAATGCATAATCATAATTTTATCGCGTACAAAGCTAGGTTTATTAGTTAATGTATTATAAATGTGATTTAAATTCATTTTGCTCACCTTTTGCAATTGAATATTCAAATTTCTATAATTTTGTTTTTTAATTCCAGATTTTTGATAAAAATATTTACTTTTTTTCTCTTTATTGAACCGACAAAGGCGATATTTAAAAAATCTTTCTTTTTTTATGACAATAAAAATCATTTTTATAATCAACAATAATAAGCAGAAAATATAAACTATATTTTTAAAATTCGGTTAATTCCTACTATTAATAAGCTTAAAGTTTTAATTCTAATTCCAAATCATTTTAATACGTATTTTATTATTGACAATTTTAATTTGTTTGGGATGTTTAATGTAAATGCAACTACTGTTAAGCAGTAATTTTAAAATGTAAAAAAATTATTAAATGTTTAATAAATTCGTAATATTTTTTATGTTATGAAATTTTTTTATATTTTAATGCAATTTCGTCTTATTTTAAAGTATTGCTTTATTAAAAACAGCACTAAATGATGAAAGATGAAAAAATAATTATAATTTATAATTTTCTCGATGAAATCGCCGTTAAAGTTAATTTGGATTATGTTGTTAAACAATAATTTTCAAACGGGACTTACTTTTAATATTAATGCTTAGGTTATATTAATCCATAATAATGAACAGTTAAAATATATCGTTTTTTCCAAGAAATTTTGATTGAATTTAACATTTATTGATTATTACTTTTAAGCAATAGTTTTTTAAAAAACATTCTTTTAATAAATTCGATTCATTCTATATTTTTAATGTTATAAAATGTTGTTACGTTATTTTTTTTTTAGATTCAAGAATTTTATTTTTTAAATGTTGCTTTATTCAAACCAATACAAAGTAATGAAAGTTGAAAAAAAGTATATTGATACGTAGGATCTTTTAAAATATATAATTTTTTTTCAATTCCATTCAAATATTCAATTTTTTAAAATCTTCTTTCAAGTTAATTCAAATTTGTTATTATATTTCAGCTGTAATTTTAAAATACAACATTATCTTAATAAATTTTAAACATTCATTCTTTTTTAATATTATAAAATTTGCTAGATTTTTTTATTAATAATAATATTTTTTATTATTAATATAATTTTTTTATTACCAATATTATTATTTTTCCTTTAAAATGTTGAATTATTCAAAACAGCATTAAGCGCTGAAAGACGAAAAAAGTATATTACTGCATAGGATCTTTAAAAAGATATCAGTTTCTCCAAGAAATCTTAATTTCCATTCGCATTCGATCTGCACCAAGATATTCAAAAATTTGCCCAATGATTGCACATCCAGTTTTCAAATCCCCTCAATATTTGTATCCGATAACATTTCGTATTTCCACGTATCTCAATAATAAAAGAATATCAGATAAAACTGCCTAATGAGAAGAATATTTATCGGATAACATTTTAATGTCTGGTCGCTCTCTAAAAAAGGTTCTTAGGTATCTCAGTGGATTTTTTTCCCTCTTAGGTGGGGAAGAAAGCAATATTTTTTCCCTAGAAATAGTTCTTTTATCTCGAGTGCGTGTAATTATGTACCTGGTATTCTTTTTTCCACTGTCTCAGATCTACTCCATAAATAATCCGGTTACTTCTTCTCTTTTTAATGGCTTTTCAAGAAGCCTTAATCTTTCCAGTCATTGGAATGTAGTATTCTAATGGGGGACTGGTATCAAATTTTTAAAGAAGAATGACGTTTAGAGATTTTTCAATCATTGTTTTAAGAAGTGAATTGAAGAATATTATTAGAATTTCACTTATTGTCAGTTTGTAAATTTTAGATTTACTTTTACTTGAATCGTTTACTTTTGAAGTAGTTTAGTTTGCATGAAAAAGTAAATAAAGCAGCTTTAGTTAAGCTCATTTCATTGTTATTCAGTGTGATAATGTTTGAGGTCTCTGATAACATCTGCATTAAAATTTTCTCAAGTTCTTAACTGGTTTGTATTTTACGCCATGCAAAGAACAATTTATCCTATAGTTTTAATTTTAAACAGTAGTTATTTAGGGTGATTATGTGTTGCTGTTGTTGCTAATCCCCTTTGCTTGGACATCTAAACCAAATCCAAGACATCATGTCGCACTATAAAAGAAAAAACCATCCCATTCTCGTCCATCAATTGCCTCTCAGAGGTACCAATACAATCGATGAAGGGAAAAGGGTAAGCGATAGCTGAACAGTGGCAATGTTCATAACTTTTCTTTTTTCCACAGAAGATCAAACTTATAATATGGTCAGCCCTTAGTCTTGAAAAGGCAAGCAAGTGCAAGTGCTCTGCAGGGAGAATCCAGGTCACTCAGCGGCATACCAGTCATGTTTAGATGGAATCCTCCAAGCCTTACTTATCTTAATCAAGAACAGGAAATAAACTGAAACTCTTAGATCAGTGGAAGAAACTGTAGGAAGGTAAGTACCTTCTACAGCAAGCCGATGGGCATTATCATTTCCCTGAATGCCGAGGTATGAAGGAATCCACTGTGTACGCACAGGGCTGACCTGGGCCAACGCTGCCAGTTTAGCCTGACCATTTTGCCCGAATTTATCCATAGTGCATTGCCAGTCTCTGAGATATTGGATGGAACTCTTGCTATCGGTCAAAATCCATGCATCGTCCATGTCAGGGTCCAAAAGCAAGGACCAGGGGTTTGATTATCATTTAATTAAAAAGCATCTTGCAGTAGGTAAATATCTCAAGCATTCAAGATGTTCGCATTAGAATCAAAACAATTCTCTAAAGAAAAGTTATCCTCTAATTAAATAGCATGTCAAATCAAATATATAAAGAGATTACGGGACATAAAGAGATGAAAATAAGCACAAATTCAATAAGTTCAAACATAGATTGTTTGAAACCGAAGTTGGAAGTAACCCACTCTGTTAACTTGTGTACTCGAAAATTCCAAATCTTCAAAATAAAAACAAATTAAATTCAAATTTTAATTGCATCAAATTATAAAATTCATTAAAAAAAGGAATCAAAATTATTGAAATGGGTGGATAATTTAGATTACTGATGTATTCAGCTCTCAAATATAGGCAAAAAGTTATGAATACGAATGATATGCTTTAATACAGGTAATTGTCGTGTAGTTAAAATAAATGCTTGTCACTCAGAATTTTCCTCTTTTATTCAAATCTTTCATATAATTGTCACTACTTTGCAATAATTTTCTCAGGTCTACTAAGTCTATTTCTGCTGCAGATAATATCTATCAGAGATTTTTGTAAAACTAAATGTATGGCGAGTCAATAATCTCTGACCTTTGCAAATATTTGGCGACTTTGGTGATAAAAACGTGTTACCGAAACTGCTGGAATTTTACTAATACATCAATTAGGAATGAAGCTACGTTGTCTTTCTAGAAGTTTTGAGGCTATTCATGAAGGATATATAAACCTAATAGACAGAGATACAATAAATATTAACTTAATGAGAATAATGAGTAGACTTGTTTAGAAATTTGAGCAGTTAAGCGAGTTCCTGTGATCTAAGGCATGTTCTCTCTGGGCTCTTTGGGCTGTTAAGATTTTTCATTAAAGGTTTATGCGATGATATTCATTGTAAGTGCTATTTGAAGAGCATTTGACAGTGTTTTGTAATTATAAATTCTTGCTTTCATGTAGAAATTAAGTTTCACTATTTGTTATTGAGGTCATTCGAATCTTTTCTTAATGTACTCACAACCACACACACGTTTATACATAAGGATATACAAAGATGATTGCCATTTCCTCATCCATGGTCATGATAAAAATATGTTAAAAGTTATTGTTCATAGGGAAACAAATATAGTTAATATATGCATTACAGAAAGAACGAAAAACTCACTGATCAGATCTTTTTTTGCAAAATTTTTCACCATATGTGAATATTATGAGTTGAAATTTCAGTGCGTTTGATAATTATTTGGAGTTTTTGCATTACTGTTACATTTAAGTCAGTAAACCATAAACAGACTGTTAGAATCTCAGATATTTCGCTGCCATATTTTCTGATGGTGTGACAACAATGTATTCACAAAGTTTCCCTACCTTGTGTGTGCTGTGAATACATTTACCAAGAAAACATATTTAAAAAGAAAAAGTAAAAATTAAAGAAATATCTATAATACATAACTGTATAGCAATTCGGCAAAAATTTTACTCCTTTTTAAACTATCAAAAAATTCCATAGATGCATCATTTCTTGTCATTTGATAATCACGGATACCGTTGCCATTATTTCGAGAGGGAGCAAGAATATGATTACAATGACTGTAATTGTGCTTAAATAACTCATAAAATAATTCCGAGTAAAGGTTTTTATGTTTATTTATTTTTCTTTTTCTTTTTTTTTGTCAGAACTATTTTGTTGCTAAATTAACTACGGTGGAAAAAAATAGGATTATTATAGGATTAATAAAATAATATTATAGGATTAATAAATATAGGACCTTATTATAGGATTAATAAATATAGGACCTTATTATAGGATTAATAAGTAGTCGAGTAAAGAATTCCGAGAGACATTTACGCTTGCTTTTAAAATTTACACACACACACACACACACGCCCTCCCCCCATGTACGCACACACGTACACGCCTATGTATTGTTTGCAATGTTTCGCCTTCATAATTTCTTCAATTCTTTTAATATATATTTTTCGTGTGCTAACCAGAACATGTATTATTCCGTCAATCATTAGCTCTTTTTTCTTCCATCAACCGGACTAATACGAGAAACTCAACAAAATTAGATTTAATTTTTAAAAGTTTGTATAAGGTATAATAAAAATGGAAATCCTAAGATCTAATAACTGTATTAATATTTTCAATACATTATAGCTCTTTTTATTATTTCACATTTAAAAATTTGATGAATAATAAATTTTTAAAAATAGACTTTTATCAGTATTGCTTGTTATTTAATATAATTATCCGAATCATTTCTCAGAAAGTCTTTTTATTGTAATAAGTTTAATATTAAAATAAATTCACTTAAAATTTAAAAGATCTTACCACTTTATATAGCAAAGTGATGCCAAAAAGCAGCTGATAAGATTTATATAGTGAAAAAAAAGGAGGATCACAGCCTGCTTAAATTTGAAAATTAAAAAAAAATGTATGAATTCTCAAGTAAAAGAGAAAAATTCTTGTAAACTTAAGGTGTTGATATTTAAAGATCGCCTTTTTTGCCTGTTTTACCTCAGCAGCTGCTATTTCACATGGCAACTTCTACATTTTATTTCCCATGGCTTTCTGCTTTTTTATATCGGCGATATGTTATTCTGTTGAAATTCGAAAAGTGGCCAAAATGTGAATTTCACTCAGATTAACTTTTTATATATTATCTTTCTGCACGTAGAATGACAATATACAGTTGATTCTGGGAAGCCCAACAAATGTTATGAGGGACTCTTTATAATTAGCACACATTTATGTTATTAATTTGATAACAAAATCAGATAAAAAATCCAATTCTTGTTTTGCAACAACGAGTGGAGCTAGACTCTTGTTATTTTTTTATTTCAAACTACGGAAACTTTTCGTGTTACATTTTGCAAAAAAAGAAAGCGGAAACTTATAAGCACGAATCATCTTGTGAAACTCTAAATATAATATTAAAATAATCTTAGCATTGAGTATTTCTTTGTTTTCGTTTTCGCACTTGCCGGCTCTAATATATGGCTGCTTTTTTATTATTATTTTTTTTAATATCAGTTTTTCGAGCAATTTAAAATTAATGTTTTAAAGGACGTCAGTCTAGATTATATATTGAAGTCAGGTCAGATCTCGATCTCAAATGGTACTTAAATGTTCCAAGAATTTTTTTTCAACAGGTGGATTCTCTCTTGTTCTGCACTATGAATTATTGGAGCGCATGTTAGATTAGATAAGATTACAGCCATTACGAATATTATCTTGTATTGACACGATGTTACAATGAAGCCAATGTGTCAAGGAGTCGGCAATGCATAAGCTTAGCAAAAACACAGTATCTTATCAAATTCAACAGAAAAGTTTTGTAGATAAATTAACAAAAATAGTTATATTTGGCTTCTATTGAATCATAGACATCTTCAACGACTGGTTTGTATATGGTACAAGAACCAAATTAAAGCAATCAACCGTGAATTAATTCTGTGAAAAACGAATTAAGAAATAACGATTTAATAAATATTATCTTAAGCATTTCGATTAAATTGTATTTTAAGCATAATGCATTGCGTCAAAAATATTGAGAAAGAACTTTAAGGACAGAGAAGTGCTGTGAAAAATTATAAAGAAGAATTAAAATCATGAAGTATTCTTTGTTTTAGTCGGGTCTTTTTTTCTTCTTCTTAAATACGGATTCAAAAGTATATTTGAAATTTTTATTTCTGCAATTTAAAAATTTTATTACTGAAAATATTACACAGTTCCATGATCTTCTTCTTCTTTTTATGGAGATTAAAATTATTTTATTGATTTCTCGCAAAATTAATAATTCTATTTTGAGAAGTAGTGCTGTTTATTACAACTGTTGTTTAATTAATTTTTAAGCAACACTTGTCACTCAAAGAATTCTGTTAATTTAAATTATTTGAGTAGGTATAGCATATCAATTAAACTGTTTAAATTATAATTTTATTGAAATATCAACAAAAGGGTTTTAAATAAAATCTTTAAACGATCACTTATGTGAATAAATTCAATTTTAGTTGTGTTTTTTTTTTTGAAATATATTTTTGTTTCTGTTTCGATTTTTGCAGATTTTCTGATGCAAGTTCATATGCAGTATTTAAGGCTTTTCATTCCAAAAAAATCCAATAGCTGATAAGGTAGAAAATCATCCCTTTTCGTTTCCTTAATACGTCTTATGTTGTTAGCTATTATCCTAATATATTTAGCATGTCTCATCAATAGAGAAATTAAGGACCCCATATAAAGGGCACATATGGCATCTTCAGTTGCATATAATGATCATTGAGTACATAGCAATTGTCAAAATAAAATTGTTGCTTAGCATTAATTATTAGAAGCAAGGTGCCCTGCTTCAAGAAATTCAAGTGACACTTGCTTATTTTGTATTTCTCTTGGAATAAAACCAAAAACACTTTTAGCCGCTAAACCTGAGAGAGTCTTTGAATACGATAAATTAGACATTGAGCTTTGAATTTTTAGATTCAAGCATGAACAGATAATGGAATTTGTACATTACTTTCTCTGACAGATGTTTCTGGGTCATTCCATGTTTTTTCCTCAATATAGAAGGACAATTACCCTCCTCTCAAAGATTCAGGAGAAAATTGCCAACATTTGCGTTTCTCGTGGAGTAAAACAATAAAACTTTCTAACCATAAACCGGAATTAATTTGTCGACATCAGTCAATGATTTTTTTCTAGTTAAAAGTATAACTAGGGAATGAAACTCATAATCTTCTTCTTTAGAATCTTCTCAGTCTTTCTTTGCCTTAGTTTTCAGTTTATGTATATGAAGTGCCATTCGTCGGCATCCTGACGCAGAGGTAGCGTGTCTTTCTCGTAATATGGGCTTTCTGGGTTTGAGTCAAGGTGAGAGCAAGGTAGTTCTTCTGTGTTCTATCTTTGAGACGTCTGAATGTGTCCCAATGTAAAAAAGGGGTTATGCAAGCGAACGTGATGGGTGTCTAGCTCAAGTAGTACTCTTCGACCTAATTGGTGATACTCAAAGAAGAGAGGCTTATGTCCGCTTAAAATCGTTGGTTTGTCTATGGCAAATGCCATTAGTAACAATAACCATGCTAAAGATAATTCAAGAAATAATTGCAATGACTTGCATTTCATTTATATAGTAAAATTTCCTTCACATAACCCGAATGAATCTAACTATTCGTCAGTGTATGTCTATCTGCTCGAGTTTTTCCGGTTAAAAGCCTTATGAGAGAAAATTATATTACCTTTTATTACCTATTCTATCCTTTTCAGCTATACTATACTTTAACTCGTTAGATTAGATTTTCTGAAACAATTATCATACATCATTAATGATATATAATTTTTGATATAATTTTCAAACAATATATTTTGCATAAAGATAAAATGGATTCAAAAATGACATGCCTTTAGTTATTTTGTTTTATGATACCTACATTTTGCGAACATTCTTATAACTTCTGTTATACATATCTCAAATTTTATATTTATTAGATAAGATACATATTTATATAATACATAAAAATGTATGAAACTTAAGGTATGACATTTTCTGTACTAATCTACAGATAGCAAAAATCCTTTAAAAAATTGCCCTCCAGTATTCAAAGTAACCATTTATGAAATCATGTCTCTTTATGGGATTGATTCATCAAAAAAGCAAAAAATAAGTGGATGAAATTTGATTCACTGTTATTAAACCCAAATTGTGAATTGTATCAAATTATTGATTAAGATAATCTGCACAAAGATTTCAAAAGTGAAAATGTGTAATATCAACAACGTCGTACATGCGAATTTTTTTTCTGATAACATCTGAAGAGTAAAAAAATTAATTAGTTAGCAAATGTTCTCAACTATAAAAAGGCTTAGCTCTTAAATAAAATTTGAGTATAGCATTCTAGATATCTAACTTTTCACTATCAAAAGGAATTAAAATTTCCCTCTCAAACTTTAACACAACATTCTTTTAAATAGTAATTATAAATGTTCAAAGGCATTGGAGAAATTCACTTTCTAGTGAATTCTCTTCATTGTGAAAAAATTATTAATTAATAATTGTTTTAAGTTGTGCAAAATCTTAATTCTCGAATAAAGCTTGTGAATCTTATTCTAAATTTCTACTGTTTCACTATCAGAAAAATATGAAATTTTATCATAAAACTTGAATAAAACATTCCTTTTAATTGTATTTCAAATTAATATTATCTAAAGGCATTGGAGAAATTCACTTTCAAGATAATCTCCTTAATTGTGAAAACAAAATTTACAAATTAATCAAAAATTATTCAATTAATAAATGCTTTCAGCCATGAAAAATCTTAATTCTTAATTAAAATTTGCGAATCTTAATCAAAATTTTTACTATTTCACTATTGGAAAGATTTAAAAATTTATCATAAAACTTGAACAAAATATTCTTTTAAATTGTGAAGGCATTGAAGAAATTCACTTTCTAATGAGTTTCCTTCATTAAGAAGAAAATTTATTAATTTACAAAAAGTTAATTAATTAAGAAATGCTTTCGGCTATGAAAAGTCTTAAAATTCTTAAATAAATTTTGGGAATCGTATTTTGAATTTCTACCATTACATTTTACATTAAAAAGATTTGAATATTTGCCATAAAACTTGAAGAAAACATTCTTTTTAAATTAACTATCAAATTAAAGGAAAACAATATGGAATGAACCTAAACAACACTTCCAATTGAAACAATCCAATTTGAAAATAGTTTGCATGTCATTGAGTGATTTTAATTTTTGATACTAATGTTAACTCCGAAGTCTTAGTATATATTTTGATGATTTTAGTTTTATGATTTACGGTATTTTGTTGTTTGATTTTGAGCAATTTTCTGTAAACTTATTTAGATTTTTATAAAATTATTTTTGTGAAATTATTTTTAATTCCTTAATGCTAATTTATCTCCAAAACCTCAATATCCTGGGATTTTAGGGTCATGAAGGGTGAATTTTTGAACAAAATTCAGACCACCCATTGAAAAAATTCCTGGTTTGAATCTCTGCCTGAGTTGAACCGGAAAAAGTCTTCAGACCGGATTAATCACATATTTTCCTTTATTTGGTTTCTGCATTAAATTTAATATTTATTGCTTTTAAATTATCATTATTCATTTCAAACTAACCTTATCCAAAGGCATTATAGAATTTCACTTTCTAGGGGGATCACATTGAATGTGAAAATAAAATTACTAATTAACCAAAATGATTCAATTAACAAATATATTCAGCCATTTCTTAATTCTTAAATAAAATTTAAGTATCGTTTTCTAAATTTCTACTGTTCAATATCAGAACAATTTGAAATTTTATCATAAAACTTGAACAGAACATTCTTTTAAATAATAATCCAAACTGACAATATCCAAAGGCATTGAAGAAATTCACTTTCAAGGGAGTCTCTTTCAATGTGAAAACAGTCCCTTCAATTCGGAACCTCTTTAGCAAATTCTTGGCATGGTGTAGCCGGCATATATTAGATCACATATCGTTTAGAGGGACTTATTTTCCTCCCTTCATTTTATCATTCATAAGCATATCTTCTCTGTTCCCTTTCCTCCACCCCTTTTTGAAAAGAACAAAATAAAAAATGAGCCAAAAAAAAAGGCTACATTCAGGCGAAGAGAGAAGAACCCCCCACCATTAGCTTAAGTACAAAGCTTCCCTGTAATCTCTGCTTGATGATATTCCGGCATATCTTCCGTGTCGTGCAGAGAAGAGAAAGATAGAGGGGGTAGAGGAAAGCGTCGTGATTATATTGAGACCAACAAGCATAAGATATGAAATCTTATGAGCAATGAAATAAAACGAAGAAGAAAAAGTTAAAAAGGGAAGAAAGTGAGTAAGGAAGAAAATGTAATATAATAAGACTCTGGGTAAAATAGAAGGTGAACTGTAAAAGTATTAAATGCTGTGATACAATGGAGTTGTACTGTGGAGGGGGGGAAGGATGGGAATGTTGGAGATAAAATGAGTTTTGAATCTGATGATCTCGTATTCAAGGAATTTAGAATAAGGCTTTTTTTTGATAAGAGAATTTAAAAAATTTGAGTTCAGATACTATGAAAATTATTGACGCTTCTTTAAATTTAATGTCCTGAATCTTACTCTATTTTTTCTACTTCTATTTTAAAGTCATTATGTGGTGTTAATTTGCCCATTTTAATGCCTTATCTTTGATTTTTAGCAGAACATATCTATAAGGAAAACCATTAGATAATTATATTTTACTACATTAGAATAAAAAACCTTATTACTTTTCTTTTCTTTTTTTTTAGGAAAATATATATTTTCAAATTCTATATACTATAATGAGGATTTAGTGAATATTATTATTATGCGAAAAATCCTTTATGTATTATAGGAATCTAACGATATATTATATAGCTTTAATTATGTCATTTTTTCTAGAAATAGTTTAACACAAGCAAACTAAATTTCATTATACATCTTAAAATCTTTTTATAAACCAAAATGTTAAAAAAACTTTAACAATATTGGAAATAAATCACAGCAAATTAAAAAAATTAAAAAAAGGCTCTGTTACGTTTTAAGCATTGAGAATTATTTCAGAATACTGTAAAGAAAGAATTTATAGAATGTTTTCCACTTTTTACGATCTTTAAATAAGAATAAATAAACCATTTAGTTTTACTTATTATAATTATATTTCCAAAATGTACTTTGTTTAACGGAGGAAGTGTAGAAACGCTTACAAATTCAAAGAGGAACTTATAAGATTATAAAACATTTTGTCTCAAAAGGATCGCGATCATTTAATAAAATATGAATTTATTAGAAACAATTCTATTACTCAGATTTATTATTTATCAAAAAATAAGTCAAAAATATTAACTATCTTCTCAAAGCAAAGTCATTTATATTATTTTATATTAATTAGCATTTTTTTATATAATATGCAAGATTAATGCTGTATTTGAGATCTTATTCAGATCTTCTGATAGAACGGAAGACTTTTTTATACTTTACTTATGATATTTTTTTCATATGAGAACATGATGTTGAAACTTCAAAATATACAGGCAGAAAATAAAGAGCATGGGCTGTAGAAGTTATCATCCGAAGAAGCTCAAAGTATAAAACGGGAATGAATGCAAAATAGAAGGGAGAAGAAGATTGTGTGTGTGTGTGTGTGTGTGTGTGTGTGTGTGTGTGTGTGTGTGTGTGTGTGTGTGTGTGTGTGTGCGTGTGCGTGCGTGTGTGTGTGTGTGTGTTAAAATGCATACATTTTTACTTTTTTTAGCTGGCAAAACATTTTTTGGAGCTCGCCCAATTTCGAGAGGGAAACAAAAAAACAAACCAAGTTTTTCTATATGAGTTTCTCTATATGATTCCACATTTTTCTATGGTATCGGTTTCAAACCGGTTTAAACTAAATAATGACTTAAATGGATTAAGGTAAGCAAGTACTAAAAAATAATAATGTTCTTACACGATAACTTGAAATTTGCGATATCAGAAATCAATTTTATATATATATATTCAAATTTTTAAAAAAAAACATTAATGAAAAGAAAATATTTACACATAAATTAAATAGGAAAAATAATTGTGGACACAGAATTGGATGGCACATAGAAAATATTTAAGAAATGCTCTCACAATAATTTAAGTCATTTATAAACTATCAATCCGATTTTGTGTTACATCCTCATCGTGTTGCCACATTTTCTGATAAAGCTATAAATTTATAAAATGTCAACATCACAACGAAAAAGATAATCAATTTTAATACCAAACACGTAGCCCCAAATCTTCTGAAGCATCAAGTCCGCTGAAAAGATTAAAGAACTACCTTTTCTCTGCATTACCTCAACATGGCCGATCACGAGGAATTGACACAAAACAAAGACATGGACAAACACTTCCACAAAACCCGATGGATCATCGGGATCGTACAGCACCCCTGTTCGACCATGCATCACGCGGACCAGCTAATCTATGTCCTCATAAAATCGTTTGATGGAAAACCGATTTCGGAGTAACCCATTCATCACCCACCGGTAAATATTTAGAAGCCTCAAGATCTTGAAACCTCTGCAAGGGTCAAACGATAAATCAGAGCCCCGCTCTTTCCCTGTTTCCTATTAATCATTGGTAAAATATATGCATCCCCCCGAATTGATTCCTTTACATGCCCTGGACGGGGGTTCGCCGGAGAAGAGTTTTCTGCAGCGAACGCCAATGGCAGTGTGCAGCGTAAATCAAATTCAGGGTGGCTTACTGAACCGGAATGCAGCTTCAGCCACCCTGCGAAATCTTTTGGCCTTTTTGAAGTGTATTAATTATTCGGCTGCTTCTCGTATGGTGATATCATAGCAAAATATCCAGTTTCCTGCATTGATTCGATGTATCACGTCGTGCGTTCGCCCTGGTGAACTGAACTGATTTTACGTCGGTGGGAGATATAGAACAAAAGTATTTGATTTTCATGATGTATGATCTATTTCAAGATCATGATGAGGAGTATAGACCCTCTAAGGTATTTTACCATAAAACCTGATATAATAAAATAAAAAAAATCGAGTTTAATGAGTGAAAACAAATATATCAATATCTTTTGTTCAAACCTCTGCATTTTTTTTTTCGATTTAAAGACCAATAGAATTTCCTTAGGATATTTTAATACCATAAATCATTGATTCCAATCTATCAGAAGCCATATACCTTAAGAAAATAAAGGAAATCAATAAATGTTTAATTGAAATTACCAGTTATTAAGATATATGGCATTTAAGATTTATTTGAATTTCTTAATGTATAATCATGGTGAGAATCATATTGATTTTCAATTTATTTGATCTATTTCAAAATCATGATGAGAATTTTAGACCCTATAAGCTATTTCTCCTTAAAAACTGATATAAATAAACTTTAATCTTTAAAAGAAATAATTCTTCGATTTTAATGAGTTAAAACAAATATGTCAATAGGTTTTATTCAAGCCTCTGGAAATTTTTTCGATTTAATGAACAAAATAATTTTCGTATGATATTTTAATGCCATAAATCATTGATTCCGAACTATCAGAAAGCAGATACCTTAAGGAAATGAAGGAAATCAATAAATTATTAATTGAAATTACCAGTTATTAAGATATAAGGATTTAAGATTTATTTGAATTTCATAATGTATAATCATGTTTCAAGATATTGGTGAGAATCATATTGATTTTCATGTTATATGATCTATTTCAAGATCATGATGAGAAATACAGAACCTATAAGATATTTCCCCATGAAAGATGACATCTGGAAAAGATTACTTTTGATAAGACAACTTTTGAGCAAGAATTTTGAAATTTAGAATACGTTTTTTATTCCAAATTTGATGATTTTCCATTAAATTTTATGTAGCATTTATTCATTTAAAATCCAGCTGTTCTAAAATATCATGATAATTACAAACCGAAGAAAGTTAGGTAGATAAAATTCAATAGACAAATTTAACATCCATTGTGTAAACACTTATCAACATTTCAGCCAAAACCAATTACGAGTCGACTGTGCCAATCTATTTTTTTAGAAACACGTAAATGGGAAAATTCAAAAACGAAATGACGAGATTTTGTGACAAATTTGCATTTTTTGTCAAATTTTGCTTTTAGTCGGTTGAGAAGAATATATCTGAAAGACAAATTCAGTTTTTGAATAATGTTAACACTTGCTGAATATTGATGAATAATTTGCCAAATAAGACACGATAAATTCATCATAATATTCATAATTGAAATGCTAATTATGCATATTCTTTTTATTACTATATTTGCATCAAAATTATGAATTTTTATTTTAATAATATGTACTTCTGTTTTAGACATTGAATTTAAAGAAAATCAAAATATTATTACAATCTTTTAATTTATGACATCGAAATTATTTTAATACAACCACCAGTAATGAAACTGGAAAAAAAATATTCATCTACGTTTTAAAAAATTTGAAATTAAATACTTTTTATTTAAAGAATTATTATCTGAAATTGAATTGCATAAGTACAAACCGAACAATGGAACTTCAGTCGGAAATTAGAATATTTAATAAAGCAAAATTTGACGTTTAAAATAGTTAAAATATTTTTCAACGACTAATTAAAATGCCGTTATCTAAAACTAAATGTATTAAAACGAATTTTCGAAAAAAAATGTATTATTTATTATACCTTTATAAATTTTCATGAGTCATTTTTTAAAGAATAAATGTATTAAAAGTAATAATATTGCATTTCTAAAAATTATAACTTTTGAATAATTATAATTCGTATATTTATCTCGTTTTTCATTATTTATATCATGGGAAACAGAGAAAAAAAATCGATGCACCGTCTACGGCAATTTATTTTTGAAATCCAGAAACAAGCACTTCAGAATTTTTTTTTCAAAACGCGACCTGCAGCTAATTAGTCATTCTACAATTGAAGTTTGTCTACCTAAAGCATATCGTCTATACAAAACGAAGCACTTGAGCCGAACAGAAACACACACGTATGTGACACGTGGCCCCCCATGGACCATCCTCGGTGACACAAGTGGCTCAGCGGGGTGTTTGGAGAATAAGGGGAGAGGTCCCTCTTTAACCCCCTGGTGTCTATCACCCTCTGACGACGTGCCCATGCTGATCTCTTTGATCAGCAAACTCTGAGCAAAACTGCCCGCAGAAACAGAGCGTCAGTCACGCAGAAAAGAATCAAAGTTGGCAAGAATGTTTTTTTTAACAATGATGTTTTAATATTCCTATAATAAATTGATAGGATAAAAACAGCTGTGTTATACACATACGAATAAATTTAAAACAGTTTAGTTAAAAATTTCGATTACAGTGTAAAAGATGTTATAAATGAACTATCATTCCCGCCATCTAAATTATCCAAGATTGATTTTTTTTGTCCTTTTTAGCTGAAAATATATTTAACAATTTTCAGTTTATAGCAACTATTTCATAATAAAGTTGATAAAAAGCAACTGAAAACAAATTTTAAGTTTCTTCTTCCTTGCTTACTCTTAAATCAGCAGTCTTTGGCGACCAGTTAGTTAGCGGAAATTATTGCTAATTTTAAAACGATGAATAGGGGATGGTTAGCTCATACCAATTATCCAACTGGCGACAGTTAAGTGTTTAGCGCATGCTACATCTTTCCTTATTTCGGTTATATCTAGTTTTTTTTTCTTCTGAAGTCATAGAATGACCTTCTCCAAGACCTTTCTAATAAAATTCTGTAGGTCCATTAATTGACGTTGCATTGAATGAATTGCAAATTTAAAAATATTTAATAAAATGGTTTAAAATGTTTGCATTGCGATTTTTTTTTTTTGCATTTCACTGTTACCATTTATTAATAAATAATAAGGGGGTGCTCTATGTCATGCACGTCAAAATTTAAATTATAAGAATTTTAGAAGGACACAAATTTGAAGTTTTAGAATTTTTTACTACATTGAAACTCAAACTTTCACGAACTTTTAAATTTCCGACTTCCCATATAAAAAAAAAATCACTTTTAGAATTATGTGGCGTTTTTTTTTTTTTGTCTATATGTGACTCAGAAACCTGAGGGTATAGACATTTCAATATACAATATTGCAATGATGTTTTTAGGCTTCGTTTGGATTGTAAATAGAAGCTATAATCCGAAAAATGGTCTTTATGCATATGAATATGAAAGCTTAAAATTGCAGGAAGCTACAGGCTTAATTTAAATACGTGATTTATATAAATTGCATATAGGTCTCTAGTAAAGGAGCTGGACAGTGAAAGTGTGTGTGTGTGTGTGTGTGTGTGTGTGTGTGTGTGTGTGTGTGTG
>JAOUZG010010699.1:405579-419805 GCA_026289955.1 Argiope argentata | reverse complement strand
TGTGTGTGTGTGTGTGTGTGTGTGTGTGTGTGTGTGTGTGTGTGTGTTGTTTGTACTTGGTATTTATTTAATAAAAAATATCAGAATTGTTGTTTAATATCCTTATTTAAAATAATCCTGGTATTCTGTGTAATTGGAAATTTTTTTTAGTGTACTTACTTACTTATTTTTTTGTGTTTTGTAAGCATAAAGCATCCTTTGTGTGGTTTTTTCCACTAGTAATAACAATTGTAATAGTATGCACCAAAATTAATTTTTCTAGCAATACCAAAAGAATTTAATTATTAAATGCTTCAATGTTTTTGAAGGAAAATGAAGCATTCCATTAATCTGCCACATATTCGTTCGAAATGAATAAGCATCGAGTATGTATGGGAAATAGAAATAAATAACGCAAAATATAAATATAAATAAATGTAAATAATGATAGAAAACATAAATAAAAGAATTTCTGCTTTATTATTTCCTCTTCCTACAAGTATAATAATCAAAATTCTAATTCATTTTTTAATATTGTTTTTATGGATTATAAACACTCTGATAATTGGGAATGGGCAAGATATCACAATTAAGACAACCTGAAACATGAATTTTATTTGATATTGAACAAGTTGATTGTACAAACGCCAGTCGATGGTTTCTGGTTCTATTGAATTATCTTAACGAAATTTTATTCATAATCTTCGTTATAAATGTTTTTTTCTTATCAGTAAAAAAAATATTATCTTCTTAAATATCGAATTAAATTGGTTAAAAACGATTTGGAATATTGAAAAAAGATTTTACAAAAAGATTAGATTATTAATACGACCTTAATTTATATTATTATTATTATTATTTGTAATTGCACAAGATTTATGTTCTACCATTCTTATGGCTATACTGAAGATTTGTTAAACATAATCAATTCTATAATAGATTATTCTAATTTATAATTATTCTAAAAGAATTCTATACAAGATATTATATATGCTTTTGCCATTCTATACAAGACATTATGTATGCTTTAACCATTCTATACAATACATTAACATTATAAAAACGCTTGATACTCCGTGTTCTTTGGTTCCTTTTCGCACAAAAAACCGGCAGCAAACTTATAGTTCTCCCTCCTTCTTTCTGGCCTTTTGTTTAGCTGAATACCACCCCTGGGATCTATAAGGGGCGGGAGGAGTTGGAGTTCCAATTAAGCACGAACTTGCCTTTCTACTATCTCTTGCCACGATCAAACAGTTGACTCTTCCAACTAGTGCTTAGAAAGCAGTCTGGGAACTAAATCTCTGACTTTTTGCCTTTTTTTCGTACGAATTTGGATGGATTTTACCAGAAAATACAGTATTTTTTGTATTTAAAGTATTCGAAATTATTTGTATGTTTACCAGAAAATACAATTTTGCTATTTAAGGTATTCGAATTTATTTGCATAGATTTTACCAGAAAGCACAACAATTTTGCCATTTAAAGTATGTGAATTTATTTGTATTGATTTTAGCAGAAAATACAATAATTTTGCTATTTAAAGAATTCGAATTTATTTGTATGGACTTTAGCAGAAAATACAACAATTTTGCTATTTAAAGAATTGAATTTATTTGGATGGATTTTACCAGAAAATACAATTTTGCTATTTAAAGTATTCGAATTTATTTGCATGTTTATCAGAAAATACAACAATTTTGGTATTTAAAGAATTCGAATTTATTTGTATGGATTTTAAGCAGAAAGTATAATAATTTTGCTATTTAAAGTATTCGAATTTATTTGTAAGGATTTTTGTATTTTGCCAGAAAATACAAAAATTTTGCAATTTTTTGTATTCGAATTTATTTCAATAGATTTTACCAGAAAATACATTTTTTCTATTTAAAGTATTCGAATTTATTTTGATGGATTTTACCAGAAAATACAACAATTTTGCTACTTTTGTATTCGAATTTATTTGTAGGAATTTTATCAGAAAATACAACCATTTTGCTATTAAACAGTTAGAATATTTTCCTTCATTTCTATAAGTGTTTGTAATATAGTTTTTCAGTATATCATTTTATATTAAAATATATATATAAAAAAAATTTTAGTATTTTTATACGAGTAATTTTTTAAACAAAGATCTACAATTTCATGGCCATAGAAGGATTATGATATTGATTAATAAAAAGAAAGAGCAAAGGATCGATAGTAATTCAACTGAACAAGCAAAAATTTCCAAAAAGAAGTATATGAATTTAGCCTTTCGTATTTAAGGCGCAGTTAAGAGCGAAAATAATATTTCTGGCTTAATTATCAATACTTAATTATTGGGAAAGGCGTATTTTCTTTTACAGTACGAAATAATCACAGCAAATATCTTTAAAAATAAGACATTATTTATATTTTATCGATAATTATTCTGTAATTTTATTGGTTTTTTATTGATAATATTATTATATTTTGCTGATATTTTAATTATTAATATTTTATTAATAAAATATAGGCAATATAAAAGGGAAATTAATATAAAAGTTGATTGAAAAATTTATGCACTGATTTTGAAGAGAGAAAAGGAAAACTGGATCATATTGCATTCATTAATAGTTCTGATCTAGAAAGGTATGCACTTGGAATCTTTGTTCTACTAAAAACACATATGCATAAAAAATAATTCAGTATGTAGAAAAAAGAAACAAACTTGGAGAAAAGAGAAAATAAAAATGTCAGGTGGGAACCGGAACCTTTGGTCAAACTTTCGTTCTCTTGAATAACTTATTATCTCTGTAACTAAAATACATTTAATTTAGAAAGAATTCATCAGCTATTAACAAATTCTATCAATACAAAACAAGTAATGACAATAATAAAAATATAGTAATCATAATTGTGTTTTAATGCAATCATATTAACACAATTTATATTTTTAACACAATTATTACAATGAGGTTTTGTTAAAACACATTATACACAAATATTAATAATCAATACAAACACAAATACGAGGGCAAATCAAAAAGTCTTTGCGACTATTTTTTATTCACCAAAAACAGGTATATACAGATATTTAGAAATATACCTAGTGTACTACGTGCCTTACATTATTTTCCCATATTGACACAACACCGGTTCAGACATTTGTCCCATCGCATCACTAAATTAGAGATCCCACTGCAATAGAATTCTTCCGGCTGCCTGTGGAATTACTGTCGGACCGCGTTTTGGCTTCTTCGTCCCATGCGAATCTCTGTCCTGCCAGAAACTTCTTCAGTGGACCGGAAACGTCAAAATCACTAGGGGCAAGGTCTGGACTGTAAGGTGGGTGTTCCAAATGCTCCCAGTGAACGCTCATTCTCATGCAAGACTTTACGACATTTTTGAAACTCACGACACCACCATTAAACACTTCTCAAAGAGAGACACTTTTCCCCGTACGTGGGGTGCATTTCCCTATGAATTGCTATGGACGTTTGTCCCTTGCTCCATAGAATCCGAATAACACTTCGCTGCTCATAAGCTGTGGACGTCTGAAGAACAACCGACATCTTAAATGACCGATAGCAGCGCTACTCATCAGGGCAAAAGGCAGATACGGCTGGTACGGTTCAAAGAACGTTCACTGCAGGGAATGTATATTGTTACGAGCGAGCAAAACGCACGCCAAAGGTGAAAACGCTAGCCGCGCGTCACGGGATACTCCGCGCCAGCCGGGTTGACTTGGCGAGAAGAATGTTCTGGTAACCCCGAGAGAAGTCTGGCTGCGCCGAGGTTTTTCTCCCTTACCGCGGAAGCCCTCGGAACTTCCGCCGTAGCACGGCCACGCTTTCGCCCGACTATATAAGAGGTGGGTTGCCTCTTCCTGGCAGTCGATCGCTCAAAGTGGATCTCGCTCTTTGAGAAGAGAAGCGTTTCGCTTACTTGTAGCTTTTCGCTTGAGCTGTGTTTGCGTTTGCTGTTAACGCTGTGTTATTGAGCTCGCTGTGATTGACTGTTGCTGTGCTATACTATAGCTGTTCTGCAAACCGTGTTTATTGTGCGTAAGACTTGTATTTACGCTGTAAGTGACTGATTATTGCTGGACTGTGTTTTCTGAAGTTTTACTTTTCCCCAGTCATCCTGTATATACCTGTAAATAGCTGTAAATAAATTTGTTTGTGCTGTCCTCATATAAAGTCCATTCAATCCGAACCCGCTACGCTAAAAACTTAACAACTGGTGTCAGAAGTGGGATTGAATGGTGAAAACTAGAGCGATGGAGGAAGCAGAGAAAACAAAATTTGAACAGCTTTTTGAATGAAAGAATGAAATGCTCCTTATTTTAAAAATTAAATTCATCAAATTGAATAATTTTGAAATCTTAATACGAGACAAATATTTCTAATAAAACTTTCTTCCAAAATTTTGCTAATTTGTTGTCTAGAGGTCTAGTCTTGAATTTCAAAACAATCATTAGCTTTTATCAAATTAAAGCCTATTAATCCAGTGCCTTTTTTGTTGTTCTGCTTTTTGCAGAATTTTTCGTTTTTTGAATGGGTTAACTAACTGATTTTTAAGAATACGAAAAATATTTGAGGTGGTATAACTTTTGCATTGAATTATAGCCTATTTTAATGACTTAATTTTAGATTATGAAAGCAATAATTCTATTCCCACAGGACTTGTGAGCATAAGGAAATTTGCATCAAAATGAACTCTCAGACTTTGATATTCGATGGTCATCGTCCGTTCAAATGTTGTTCTCTTTTTCTGATCGAATTTCAGAATTCTCCACGCTATCTTTAAGAGCTGGTGCATGATTGCAAAATAAATTTCCAACAGAAACAATATCAACTGCTCAGTAAGTACTTCTAAGCTTATTCCTCGCAATATGTAAGGATCAGCAATATGCTGATACTGATGCCGGACAAAAATTAAGAGTATAGGGATTTTAATAAACAACCATGGCTCTTTTCATTACCTTTTTGTGCATTGACTCTTTGGCCTTATACACCTATCCTTTTGAAATTCCATCCACTTTTAATGAGTTTCAACTCTTGACCGGCTGAATAACAATGAGCTAATTGATGTCTTAGCCAAGAATGTGGCTTATTGAGCATTGGCTTTTTGGTCTTATACACCTATCCTTGAGGCATTCCATCCATTTGCGTTTAGTTTCAACCCTCGTTGGGCTGAATGACAATGAACTAGTTGATGTATTGTTTAAAATTATTTCTGCTGAAATCGTATCTTGAGACCACTCATTCACTTACACTAAAATTTCTTCAATTAAGAGAATGTTAATAAAAAACTTCTTAAATATCCATCTAATAATGCATGATACAATGGTAAAGGCCCTGGAGGGTTTTTTAAAGAGTAAATTTGCCGGGGGAAAATCAGAATGTTATCTCACCTTTTATTAATGGACATACCAATGCCCTACTAACCAGTTTGGTTTGGTGTTCTGGAATACCATTGATGTGAAGTTTACCAGGTTGATTGAATTCTTGATGACTGAGTAACGACATTTAAGGCGCTATTTAAAGGACCCAATTTTATTCCTTCACTGTTGGGAAATGTATGTTTTAGTGTGGTTGGTGTCTAAGGCAGACTGTCTCGAATTTCAAATTTTTCTTCTAAACACAGAAATGCACTAGGTTACAACAATCTAAGTAGTATATCACTTTGTTCTTTCCTATTACTTTAAAAACTTTACAGAAGTACGTTTATGCTGTTGTTGTTCTTGCTGCGTTTTCATTTAAGAATTATAGTGTTAAATATCATAAGGAATTTAACCAAATATTCATTTACAAACTGAATAAAAATAAAGCTACCGAAGTTTTTACCTAAAAATACATGATACATTATCACAGGCCCTGGGGGGGAGTCTTTTAAAGAGTAAACTTACCAGGGAAAAGCAGACTGCTCTGTCACCTTTTATTAATGGGCATACCAATGTCCCACTATCCAGTTCGTGTACAAGCTCTTTCTGGGAAAACCATTGACGCAAAGTTTACCAGGCTGACTGCATTCTTGATGATTGAGTAACGAATTTTAAGGCGTCATTTTAAAGGATCCGATTTTATTCCTTCATTGTTCTGAAATTTGTTTTTGTAGGGATGGTCTATAAGACTGACTGTATGGAATAAGTAATAACACTTTTTTTTATCAAGAACGAAAGTGTACTGGGTTACATCAATCTAACCAGTATATTCCTTTGTTCTCCCTTGCTGTCATTTTTTTTCACGAAACTTTACAAAAATACATTTATGTCGCTATTGTAGTAAGCAAGTATTAAATATCATAACGTATATAACCAAATATTCGTTTAAGAACTAAGGAGAAATAAAGCCACTGAAATCTGAAATTCCCCAAAAATTAAATTTTCTTTTCAATGAGAGACCAAGCTGGGGTTCAAATTCAATTGTTCTGTCATCTCCCTCAAAACAGGCCTAAATTAAGTACCATAACTTACTTCAGCTTACAAAGACCACATATTAAAGATCCCAACAGCTTCACGCGATTCATTCAACAAATTAAAAACATCGCTTTATACTCGGAATTTTTTTTCTTTCAATCTTTTTGTATCATTCCCAAACCAGTAAACCATCCAAACAGTCCCGAATAGACAGCAAGAGGGTGGCAGAGGGAGACTCCAACCACTTTGAATCGGAGTGGGAGTGGAAAAGAATTTTAAAGTGAAGTTGCAGAAGAAACGCGAAAGCCCCGCTTGCCGTGAGCAGCCGACGGATGATGAAGTGCGACTTGCAAGGGGGCGATACAAAAGGGAAATGCCGCGGTCAGGGTGTCCTTTCACCGCTTTGTTCTTGCCGGGATGGGCGTGGGACTGCCTGAAGAATGGGGAAGGCACTGATGGATGGGACACCTATAGAAACGATGCATCCCTCCAGCACCCCCAGCCAGACACTTTTCTGGGCCGAATCAACCAGTTACGAAATATCAATGCTGCTCGGTTCAAGATTTTTTATCCGTCTCCTCCGTCCCTTTCTCGATCCATTTATCTTGGATCGTGATGATTGTTTTGGGTTCGCGTTCTGGGGATTGTCATTATAGCGAGACATTGTCGATTTGTTTCGAATGGATTGAGAAAGGAAAAGTTTGCAATCACTTTGCTTAGTTTGTGTTGTAATTTAATTAGTTTTACTTATGTGGTTATTAACTGTAGAGGTCAATTTTGATGGGTTGGAATTTTAATTGCTACTTATAAGACTAAAATTCACTGCAAAAGGTGCCTGTTAGAAAATACTACAGGTCGTATTCCTAAGGAAGACTGTAATCAGTTCGTTATCTCTCTTTTCTTTTCTCCTGATTCTACGACCCTGAGATCACGTGACCAGTGCTATATCAAAGAAAAATGGAGCACCCGCACTAAGATTTATTTTTATCCATGTAATTACATTCAAAAAATCTGGCATAATTACACAACTATTCTGTTCACCAGGTACCCCCCTCCCAAGATTGGACACCGGGACATATATACACAGACGCGCCAAAATTCATGGGATAGAAATGTGCAAATATACAGATAGCAGTGGCCTCTAGGTATAAAATTTATAAACAGGCATTGTATTGCCAAAGATTTCGTTTGTACTCAAGTAGTTCATTTGAAAAAAAATTCTGAAAAGATTACGGTTGCAAAGCGGGAATTAACAAACTGTTAACGTGGAAAGATAATTGGAGCAAGCCACATCCATTTTGGTAATCGTTAAGCCTAATTTCAGGCATAATTTCCTAACATGTACAAAATAATAGACCACCAATTATTGTTGATTGCAAAAATCAGCGGCGTGAGTGTAGAATTGTTATTTTTAACAGGCAAATAACAACCCCAACAGTCAATTTGTGACGTATGACGTACAATTAGGCCTTATTGGGCAATGACAGCAGAGGGACTGCAAGTGGTTTTTCTAACCACACATCATGCATGTAGCGTTTCTCATAGGCTTTTGACTATATCGGTTGGAAATCTTTTACATTGTCAAATTAGTTACAATTTCAGTTAGTAATAGTAGTTAATAAAGTTTGAGCGTGCATACTCCGCTAAATCAGGGATTCAAGTCGTCAATAAGGCACTGTGTAAGCTGGTGATGCCTCAATAATGGTATCTTTTTACCTATAATTCACTATCTCCTTCTTGGAGGACTGAAACGATCATTGACTGCAAAAGGTTGAGTTCAAATACTTTCAGCCATCCATGAATTACATGTACCCAAAAAAATAACTGGATTTCTGTAGATGACAATGCACGACGTAAACGGACAACAACTGTTCGCGAATGATTTGAGGATTCCGCACATAAAACCTGAACATAAAACTTCAATGTCAGACTACTCTGTTTTCAGTTCTCAGCTTTATTTAAAGAGATGCTTGGATTGAGTCAATAGGTTTTTATTTTGCTTTCAGTTTCACCATTTCCACTTTAATTAAAAACAGAATTTTATGGGCGCTGATAGAAAATAAAAGAGAGATGTGAAGTTCAAAGATCAAAGATCATAATGATACAAGTGAATTACCGAAATTTAAAGCGTACAAATATTTTTTCTGAAAAACCTATTACTAGAATGAGTTATGTAAAAATCTAAGTAAACCTTTTAGTCGGCATTAATTCTGGTGAACCGGCTGGTCTAAATATTAGACTGACTTTCATTCGTTGGATAGGTTTTTAAAAAATATATAAGCTAGTTCCATATATACATGTACTCGATGAAATTCAGTATTTTAGATCACTTAGTGATAATGCTTAGCCTTATAGTTCTCAAGATATTAGTATTATTTTATTAGTAATTCTGTTACTTTTAGCAGTTCTCAATATTATATAGCTATAATAATTTTTACATTTTGAACTGTCAGTCGGATCTGGAGAACTTGTCAGTAAGGAATATTGGTTCGTTTTAGTCCCAGTTATATCTCGTATCTTATGTTCTCCATATTCCCCTGTGAATGAATATTTTTCAAACATTGAATTATTAGCTTCATTTTAATAGTTTTAAACAATTCCTATATACTGTATATATAAGATATCTTAATAGGAAAGCACCAGTATATCCCAATGATTCTATAAATGTTACTGCCTACTCGTTTTAACTTAACTTTCTGAGACCTAATAAAAATTTTACAAATATTAAACACAAACACCTCTCTTAACTATCAACATTAAAATAAAATAACGCAACTAAGTATTTGATAAAACATTGAAAATGATTTGTATTTCATTCATAATAATAAAAATATAGCAGATGAGTATATGTAAAATTATCTTTGAAGATTAATTAAATTTTGACTAACTAATTTTTAACAATTAAGTTAATATCATTAAAAGGATTTTTCACATTTTAAAGTGTTAAGCATAAGACGGATATGTTAATACCCTTTTATTTCCAGAAATTGTGACAAAAAATTGTAAAAATCTCCCTTTATATTTAATTAATTAAAACTTAAAAGAAATTTCAAAAAAAAAATCGCCTATACTACAAGCGTCGTATTATATCCTACATAGCGTCAATCCACATACATGCTCTCATTTACCTTCATTAGAGGTTGATTTCTAATTTAGAATACTTAATACGAAATTCCAAAGGCTTTTGAAAGCTGTTGCATTATTTTTGCTCATCAAATCAATTGGTATCAAATAACAGTTTAAAACAAATTTTTGAAATTTTCATAAAAAAATATTACTAACAATAAAGATTAAAATGAAATTTGCTATTCATATTTCAATGTATCATCTCAGAACATCACTTCTTGAACGGCCAAGCACCACGTGCTATTGCAAGTTAAATTATATTTTTAATCATTTTAATTGTTTCGTCGAATGAGTCACTTTAGTATTGCAAACGATCAAAAAAACTTTGTCACGCATTTATTGTTTAAAAAAAACATCGCATTTCCTATTTATTTCCTTTCATATAATCACGTGTTCAAAATGACATTTTTCCAGGTTTTATTTGCTGTAGTAATTAACTTTTTGATTTTAATGAGAGCTTCTTTAAATGTGATGGTAACACGTTATTAAAAACTGATTATTTTTTTTTGAGATGCTCGTGCAGATAATAATTTTTTTATTTTTCGCTTACGGATTTTTATTGGTTATTTTTCACCTAAGGATTAAAATTTTTATTTTTCGCCTGCAGATTTTTGTTGACGCCAAAAACTTCATCCTGTAAATAACACCATGTTCTGATATGATAATAAATAACTTTTATTCCTTCCTTTTTAAAAATCAACTAAATATATGAGCTTCTATTCTTTAATTTGTTCTAAACAAGAGATTCGAATGATATTCGAAAGGAAATTGTTCCATTTTCTGCCCAACAATTGAGCGAATTTCCTCCGAAGTCATCCCACAACCGAGTCCCCCATACGCTTCTGGAATAAAACTGATTTCCAGCGAAGAGGCAACCTGTCCTCTGGGGGCTTGTCCTCTCTTTTAAATCAATAGCGTCAATGAAGACCCTAAGAGGAGGACAAACAGAAGCAAGCACAAACTCTTTGGAGAAGAGGAAGGCCAATTTCTTGGCGGAAAAAATCGGCCTGCCTCTTCGAAATTTACCTTTTCTGTTATCAATTAGTGGAACACTCGGATACCTCGTGACCAGGGTTTTGAATTGGGGAGCGTCGAGATAATACGCCAAGAGAATGTTCAGCATTTTAAACCCATTGCGTAAAAAAAAAAAAATCGTTTGCAATTTGTTGCGTTCCTTTTGTTTGGACAACGAAAAAATTTAGCCGCTTGTGAGGGTACGTATATTCTCGTTTTGTATATAGTCTACATAATGTTTATAGTATGATATGTAGATTGAAAGAAGAGGTTCAATATTTTAAACTATTCAGAATAAATTTGATTTCCAGATTCCCTATATTTAGATTTTCATCAAGATGGAGCTTTAGATTTTCATCAAGATGGAGCTTTAGATTTTCGTCAAGATGGAGTTTTAGATTTTCATCAAGATGGAGCTTTAGATTTTCATCAAGATGGAGTTTTAGATTTTCATCAAGATGGAGCTTTAGATTTTCATCAAGATGGAGCTTTAGATTTTCATCACGATGGAGCTTTAGATTTTCATCAAGATGGAGTTTTAGATTTTCATCAAGACGGAGCTTTAGATTTTCATCAAGATCGAGCTTTAGATTTTCCTCAAGATGGTGCTATAGATTTTCATCAAAATGGAGCTTTAGATTTTCATCAAGATGAAGCTTTAGATTTCTATTGATATATAGAGCTTATTATAGAGAAATTCAAGAATTTACACGTTCAAAAACTGCTATACAAAACTATAAGGTTAAAAAGAAAGCGTAACTTAAATGAAAATACAGTTTTTTGAAGAAATTGCCTTGGATATTGCAAAGAGAGTGCTCTATTCCATAAGAGAGAGCTATAATAACTTATGAAAGTAAAATACAATTCTGGGATGAAATTTCTTTCAAAATTTGTGACCCGAACTATTATTTTTGTGATATAAAGTATTTCATAATAAGGCCCTCTACGTACAGAAAGCCTATATAAATAAATAAAAAAAGATTGAAATGAAATCTGCTATGCACATTTCAATGTATCATGTCAGAACATAATTTCTTGAACGGCCAGCACCACGTGCTCGTGATAGTGAAATTATATATTTATTCATTTTAATTATTTCACCGAATGAATTCCTTTGATATTTCCAGAGATTCAAAAAAAACTTTGTCTCGCATTTATTGTTAAAGAAATATCACATTTCCTGTTTATGTCATTTCATATAATCACCTGCTCAAAATGACATTTTTCTCGGTTTTATTTGCTGTAGGCATTAACTTATTTTTTTTTAATAATCGCTTTTGTAAATTCGATGGCGATACGTTATTAAAAGCTGATTTTTTTAGATGCTCGTGCAGATAATAAAATTTCAATTTTTCGCCAACCGATTTTTTTTTTAATTTTTCGCCTACGGATTTACCTCATTTTCAAAACAACATCATGTTCGGATATGATAAAAATTCTTTCTATATAAAATATAAGATATTTCAACTATGGCTTTATATTATTCACACAAACAGATACAATCTGGTATTCCAAAGCTTATGAGCTTGGATATTCATTATAATACAGCCCATTAAATGATGCATACTTGTTAAAGTATACTAACTTTTCCTGCGAAGAAAAGGATTTTGAAATAATTCATCAGAAAAAGATACGCTTTTCGGATTATGAGGAGTAGCTATGAATTAGGTACATTTTGAAAAATTTTGCATATTTAAACTGAGAAATTAAATTTACAAAAAATATTTATACGTGTTTTTTAATAATTTATCTATTTGGAAATAATTTCTCGTTTTTTCTCAAAACTAAGGTAGATTTTTTTTGAAACTTTATTTTTATGCCATCCTTTTTACTTAATTTAAGAAATTTCTGAGTATTTTATGTGCGAATCCTTTGAGGAAATTATTAGGTTCCTACTTACTGCAGAAAAAAAGTTTTGACTCTCAGAAAAACAGTTTTGATATATATATATATATATATATATATATATATATATATATATATAGAAAGAGAGATATATATATAGATAGATAGATAGATAGATAGATAGATAGATAGATAGATATAGATATAGATTCATTAGTGAATTAATTTTAGTGAAACATTACATTCAAAAAAGACATAGCAAGATTATTGGTTTCAATGTAATAATACATCCCCACATGTTGCCAGATCAGTGGAGGAAACTTCTATCAATTCAGTATGATATGTTACCTACCAGTTACTGTTTCTTCAGACTACTATTGTCAATACTCTATGCTGAATGCCCTATCTAGACAAAGAGTATAGTTCTCCAGTGTATGTTAAAAATTGGTTCGATAATTTAATTGCATCTAAATTACTGTACAGTTTTCTTCTCGTTTTCCGTTTGTTGCCCAACAGACGGACAAGTGTTTCGGTTTCTGATGGAAACTATTTTAAATAAATTCGTCCTTAATTTTTACTTTTTCAAAAAAAAAGTCTTTTCTTAACTTAATAAAGGGTGAAATCATACTTATATACCCCATATTAAAAAAGACACTACTTAGAAATATCTACCTCCTTTATAGATATAGATCCTTTATAAAAACTTTATAGATATATTTATCCAGAGCACTTTTATCTATGTAATTGGTTTGAAATTTGCAGTTTCTCCTCATTTATATCACCATTTCTCCAGAGCGTTCTAGAATATCTTAGTTTCATATTTCACCAGTAACGTGTATAATACTTTGTTTGCCTTAGAAATAAGTTCATTTTTCACTATGACTTTTCTCTTCTGACGGTTGTTCTAAACAACTAGAATCTCTCCCAGCAATTCATTTTTCCTGTAAAACAGCTCCCAGTTTTAATACATTCTCACCCCAGAAATAACTCTGCTGTATCTTTTCCAACTGCAACAGAAATTCATTTTTGCGTCTTGTATCTCCTCCCTAAATCTCTCCAGATATCGTTTTCCAGACCGTTCTAAGCAAATCCAAACCATCCTTAGGGGATGGTGAAGGGGGTGGATGAAAAGAGGACGCAGACGATAAGAAAGAGTAAGGGATGGAGAGGGAGAGAAAGAGAGATCTTGATCGTGCATCAATATTCGGTGAGAAAAACTGCTTACTCTTCCAGATACTTCCATGGCCGTCGGGCCTAACCACCTGCTGGAATGGGCAACCCCTCTGTTGAGTCAGCACCATTTTTAATCACCACAGGTACTTTTCTCTTCGGTTTAAGTGGTCGCCCAATTCTCTCGATTCCTTTCCTTCCCTGGCATCCATCTCAAGAGAGGGAGGGAGGGGAGAGAGATAATTCCTTGTGTCGGGGGCACGGTCACAAATCAAAGCGGAATTTACTGGCATTATGTTCGGAAATTTCACCTTACTCTTCGAATTTCTGCTCGAGTAGGTTAGATACTTTATCTTTGTCAGAAATTAAAGGTCACCAAATGGGTAGTCTTTCTTGTTAAAGTTTAAATCGAAAGTGAATGAGAAACAAAGACATTCATGTGGAATTACTTTTCAAGGTTAAAAGTAATCCAAGATGCATTACGTGCACTAAGTGTAAATTCTTTTCTTCCAAAATTTTGATTATAAGGAACATTTCTTTTAAACTATTGATTTCTGAAACCATTTTAGTAAGTGTAAATTCTTTGGTGTTCGATTTTACCATTTGATTTCTCATCTTCCATCATTTACCGAAAGTGATCAGGCTCTTAAGTCAAAACTTTCGCATCTCATCATGATGGAAATATTACAACCACGATCTGATTGACTGAA
>JAOUZG010010699.1:380709-400398 GCA_026289955.1 Argiope argentata | reverse complement strand
ATATATATATATATAACTTGTTTTTCAATCGATGGTAACTAACATTTAACATGAAACTACAGTTTTATTCACAGAATCACATATCGATTTTTATTGAATCAAAAGATTTCTTATTATGAACGATTACATTTAAAGGGATGTGAACTTATAGATTAAAACAGACAATCAACCATTTTTCAAATTTGCTTCAAACTTTAATTGAAATCTACATTTTAGATGACAAACCTCATCACCACATTGTATTTATTTATCTCTTTATGTTTTAAGGTTTTAGAATCCACTTCTATCTGAATAGCGAGATAGATAGTTTTCCTTTAAAATTTGATAGAAATTCTCAAATACGTCCTTATGACCATATATCAAATCTCATTCGTCTAGTTTAAAGTATTTTTAAAGTATCATATTTAAAAAAGTTTGACGGGCAAAATTCCAAGAATGGGTTTTTCGAGCTCAGGCAGATCCGAAAGAAACGTAAAAATCTTGAATTATGCCTTTTGACGATTACAATACTTTCTCTATACATCATACACAAAATTTTAAAAAGGCGACCAATGATTCTGATAGCTAAACCATTGAATAAATTCAAAAATTTCTGTCCAGTCGTTACAACAAGCTATTTGATTCTATTTAATATTATTTATAGTATGTAAAATTATACGGTATTGTATAATATTACATTAAAAAGAGCATACCATACAGTAAATTTATACGATTTTATATTGCAAATATTATTATATAGTAATACATAATGTTATACTAGCGGATATTGTATAATAATGTGATAGATTACATTATAAAACCTAATATTCTAAAGCATAATGACAAAGAATATTGTATTATGTCTTTGTACTTCAAAGGGTTTTTTTTTCGTGTTTCTTTAGTTGAATTACTTTTTGAACTACTTGCTCATTATAGATACAAAAATAATTATTTGTAATTAAAATGTTATGGTTTAATAATTAATTTATACTATGGTTTAATAATAATTCAATTT
Organism: Argiope argentata; assembly: GCA_026289955.1. NCBI lineage: Eukaryota > Metazoa > Arthropoda > Arachnida > Araneae > Araneidae > Argiope > Argiope argentata. The sequence goes on along the minus strand of JAOUZG010010699.1, from coordinate 399,404 downwards.
CTTTGAATATTTCTTTTATTTCTAGATATTTCCAAAGTTTTATTAGTGAATTTGAGATTAAAAATTAATTCGTAAAAATATTTAATATCTGATTAGGTATCTTAAGTCTTCAAAAGAAAACAATCATTGCATTAGAGATAAATTGAATTTAGTAAAATTTCAATTTACATTTCACAGAGGACTCAATTTGCTATCTTTTGCTCATATAAAAAAATCTGAAGTTACTTCAAAAGAAATACCCAATAATAAAAGTTTTAGGTATATTGTAAATTTCATAAAACAAGATATGTTTATAATCGAAAAATATTATTTTGTCGTTCACGTATTTATTCGAACACCAATAACACCAATCAGTCTCGAGTCTTTTTCTTTTTATGCAACTTCCTCGAAAATTCACGAATTTGTTTTTATGATCGAATCTGTTTTTGCAAGTTTTTTTATGTGATCACAACAAACAATTGTACAGATTGTAATTGTAAAATTCCTCCACACACTACCGTAAGATATTTTCGGCTGTGCTTACGACGATCATTCCACGTATGCAAATATTAAATGCCACAAGGGCCTATGATATTATATTATATTGCAAATACTACTGCAAACTTTTGCAGTAATATAAAATATTATACTACATTGGCTAATATTTCATGATATTAGGATTGAGCATAATATTATATAATATGATAATACGAGGGTAAATGAAAAAGTCTTTGCGCCTATTTTTTATTCGTCAAAAGCAAGTACATACAGATATTTACAAATATACCTAGTGTAATATGTACCTCACATTATTTCTCCACATAGTCACCACACCGGGTCAGACATTTGTCCCATCGTAGCACTAAATTAGAGATACCCCTTTCGTAGAATTCTTCCGGCTGCCTGCGGAACCACCGTCGGACGGCGTTCTTGACTTCTTCGTCCCATATGAATTTCTGTGCTGCCAGAAACTTCTTCAGTGGATTGAAAACATGAAAATCACTAGGGGCAAGGTCTTGACTGTAAGGTAGGTATTCCAGATTCTCCCAGTGAACTCTCATTCTCATGCAAGTCTTCACGACACCACCATTAAACACTTCTCAAAGAGAGACGCTTTTCCCCATACGTGGGTTGCATTTCCCTGTGAATCGCTATGGGCGTTTATCCCTTGCTCCATAGAAAACGAATAACACTTCGCTGCTCATAAACTGTGGATGTCAGAAGAGCAACCGCCATCTTGAATGACTGATATCAGGGCCGCTTACTGGAGCAAAAGTCAGATACGGCTGGTACGGTTCAAGGAACGTTCACAGCTGAGAATGTATATGCTCACTTTATATTCACAGCCCTATTTTGGCTAAAAAACAGGCGCAAAGACTTTTTGATTTGCCCTCTATAAATTATAACATAACATTTCTATACGCTACTATGGATTTTTATTTTTTAGTTAAATATAGGCTTTAGAATTATATGTTCTGCATAGAAGAAAAACTAATATTTTTTTATTAAAATATTAATGCTGATAATTAGCTAAGATTTAATACAGTATGTTTTAATTTAATTTCTATAGATAATTTCTTTTATTTGTATATACTTTTGAATATTATTATTAAATTTGAGTTTTAAAAATAACTCAGGGAATGCCATTAATGTCGGATTAGGTCCTTTGAGGTAATTGAATAAAAACATTTTAATTTGAAATTTGCTGAAGTTTTCATCTATGTTAAACATGTGACATTAATTTGTTCTAAACATATAAAATGCAATTTTTATGTATATATTTTATGTATATATATATAAATTAAATTGCTTCAGAGGAAATCCCCAATAATCAAATTTTTAGGTATATTTCCAATCTCATAAAGTCAGATCTTTATTAGAGGAATCATATTATTCCTTCGTTCGCCTATTTATTCGAAATACCAATCAGCCCCCGAGTCTTTTTCATTTTATGAAACTTCTTCGAAAACTCACAAGTTTGTTTTAGTGATCGAATCTGCTTTTTCAAGTTGGTTTTTGCGATCACAACAAACAATTGCGTTGCTTGTTGTAATTGTAAAATTCCTTCCACGCGCTGTTATAAGATATTTTCGGCTGCGTTTTACGACGATCATTCCACCTACAGCATACGCGCATTTCTCCAAACAACAATCTTCTTTATAACCGAAATAAATACGCTTTGATGTTTGATGGTATTTTACTGGCAATATAAAGTTTCCCCTTACCGCTGCAAAACCGGCTTTAATTTAGAAGCTCCACCAAAATCGCTACCATTTAACAGAGCTATTTCTAAATTCTTTTTTTTACTTTTATTTTCCAAAAAATAGTAAAAAAAAAAGATTCGCCGTAAAAATGAAAGGTCTAAGATGTCACCACGCCAACAAAAAGGTTGTAAATGAGGGAATGAGTCCACTAACGGCCTTAACGTGGTTTTATTTTTCGACTTCTTCCCTTTTAGCCGGCTGAGAGGGAAGTTTTTGTAATAGATTGTAGAGGGGGTGGGGGACGAGCTAAAGATCTTTGGGCTTAAAAAGTTTCTTTGTAAATACGACTAAATGTACCGCGGTGTTCTTAGCCGAGTTACGACTATCTTTAAATTTTTAGGCCATAATGTGAGGCTTCCTCGGGGAATTCCTTTGTTATTAGACCGAGTCGTTCTGGTTTGGCTTTATAAAAAGGACGAAATTTTCGGAATCTCATCAAAAATGGTGGATGTTATGTTTCTCCGAGGGTAAACAGATGACTGTCATAAAACAAGTAACAGGAGCATGGCTTCATAAGAAAAATAATTCAGTTTTTGGCATAATAAACTGTTGAGGAATAAAATAATTTTGCTTTAAGTTCTCGAGGAAATAATAAATGTTATATTCTTATTTCGAATCAACGACTAGCAGAATTATATTATGTCTTTCTGGGGATAATAAATGACATCTTCTTATTTTAGATTAAATGACATGTGGAAATTTATAAAAACATATTTTATGCTTTATCTTTAAATGAAGCGACATGATTCTCTTATATTATAATTATTTTGTGGTCTAAAACATTTTCATTTAATATGATATGTACATATAGATTGACTGATTTTTTTAAGTGGATCGTATTTAAATGCTTAAGGCGACGAAGGACCTTTAAAATGACTTTTTTCAATTTTCGCCCTATCAATTTTAAATTTTGCAGCCATTAAGAGTAACACTATAGGAGATGACACACAAAATTTTACCGGATTATATTAATTTATTTATGAATTAGGGGGTTAATATAATATAATATATGCGATAAATAACATTAATGAAGAATGTTCCAAGCGCTCCAAATTTGTTCGAAAACGCTCGAATTCTTCTTATTATTTTTTCTAATCCATTTGAAACAAAAGTTGGGATGATTAATCTTGAAATTTGTGTCCGGAATGTTAAAATTAACCAATGTAATAATTCAAAACTACTTAATTTTTAAAAAATCAATAGTTTTAAGTTATTATGTTAGTTAATTTTGATATTTCGTGTTCATACTTCAAGATTAATCCCAACTTTTGTTTCAAAGGGGTTAGAGTAAGTAATAATAAAAATGCGAGCGCTTTCGAACAAATTTGGAGCTCCTGGAACATTTTTCATTAACGTTATTTATCACTAATATCGGGGCCGGGATGGCCTGGTTGGTAGAGCGTTGGACTCGTACTCCTTAGGTTACGGGTTCGAAGCTCACCGGCCAAAACAATCCCCGAGTGTTTGGCGATTGGCGCTCGTTAAATCTGTTCGTGGTCGCAAAGTCCTCCATATCGAGAGTAATATCACTGGGGGTACTGAGCCAGGGGTGATCGTTCCCTGTTCCAGGTCTAAATTACGATCTGAGATGAATGAATGATTTGCGTGAATGTAGTCCGCCCCCTAAAAAGGGTTGTGACGTGTGTGTAGCTAAGTCGTACTCTTGGCCCTAGATGGCGCTACTTGTAAAAACAAGAGACGTATATTTCCGGCTTAAATTCTGCTGATGTATCAGCGGGGCTTGTCCTCGGCAAGTGCTATAAGTAACAACAACATCACTAATATTATATTAATCCCCCTAACTCATAAATAAATTAATATAATGCGCTAAAATTGTGTGTGTCATCTCCTATAGTGTTACTCTTAATGGCTGAAAAATTTAAAATTGATAGGGCGAAAATTGCAAAAAGTCATTTTAAAGGTCCTTCGTCGTCTTAAGGATCAAAATTTATTTTTTAGTGCGGAATTTATCTAAGTATTGTTACATAAATTTAGCAAATTTCTATCCTTTTTTAAAAATCTTCTAAGATTGCAGATATTAATTTTGGAAAAAACCAATGAAAATGAATTTGTTTTGAAAAATAAGTTAAAAATTGTAAAATTAAATTAATTATATTTCTAAATAATTATTTTTATAATTTTCTTCAAGCGAATAATTAAACCTAGTTCAAATAAAAAAATAAAATAAAAATATCTATAAATAATATTTATTTAAAATACATGCATTTTGTAGAATCGCAATTGATGGAGAAAATAATGAATGAGGATATTTTTATTTCCAAATGGCTCTTAAATGCAGCGCTTTGTAAATCTCCATAATAACTTCATATCTCTTAATGTAGCTACCTTAGCATACAGTTTCTTTTTTATTGTACCAAAATTATTTTATCTTTTTCGAAACAGATGAAACATTTGACAGCTTATTTCTTTATATGTGACAATTTTCATACGATTGTTGGTGTTGTTGTTACTAATGGCACTTGCCACGGACAAACACGCTGACGGCCGTCAGCGATTTTAAGCCGATTAAGCGTCTCTTGTTTTGTGAAAGTAGCGCCAACTAGAGCCAAGAGTACGACTTAGCTACATACGCATCACATTCGCCTGCACAGCTTCTTTTTACAGGGGGGAGGCAGATTCACTCACCTTATAGATAGAACAGCCCTGCCCGAACCGCGACTCGAACCCGGGATGCCCACATCACGAAGAAGCCCTAGCCACGCATGATTGCTAAGATGTACTCTTAGCCTTAGATGGCAATACCGAAACAGGAGACGCTCTCTCGGTTTTAAAATCGATGACTTTGTCAGCAGGGCTTGTGTATGATAAGTGCCAAAAGAAACAACAACAACACATTTTTTTAAATTATATTAAGACTACAAAAGGAATTTCAAATATTATGTCTGAACCTTTTTACAATTAGACTTATATTGCGATTTAATGCAGCAATATATACAAAAGCTCCTTAATCCTGAATTATAAGAGGGCATGCAAGAAAAGAAAATTTTATTTTCTTGCTCGACATTCCAAACCTTTTCCAAATGCCTAAAAAGTTCAGTTTTTCAAGTTGCTTCTTCGTTCTTTATAAATTTGATGCTGTAACTGGAAACAAATCAAAATGAACAATTTTATGCGTGATTAGCAAATTTCTTTGGAGAATTGATAATTACATTACTTGTATTACTAGACAAGTGTTCGTATATATGAAATTTATAACTAAATTTTTATTTACATTCCTGAAATGAATACTATTATCTAAATTTATGATTAATCTCTTTTAAGATAAACATACACATGCAGATTTTGTGTATAGAAATATGAAACGTCGTTTGTACATAAATGAATGTAAAGTATAAAGTTTGCGACTGACACTTTCACATCATATGGAACGTGTATTTTATCCTTTTTATTATCAACCAACACAGGAGCGAAGATCTTTTTTTAATGCAATTATTCTAAGGATTTAATGAAATTTTGTAATTTTAAGTGCATTTCTGAGTTCAGTAGTGAGGGAAATAAAATTTTCACGCACTATATTCAAGAAATTACAAAGAGAAAGTTGTTGTAATCTTCAAAAATTAGACTGAGATCTTGGTGAATCTGTACATTTTGGGCTATTCATGGAATTATCACCAACTATGAAAAGCAGAACAAAACAGCTAAAGCTCAGTTATGAGTTCAGAACAAAAACAATTAAACGAAGAAAATTTTTGTATCTTTTTCTGCACCAAAAAAAAATGTAATTCTTGATGATGCATATTTTTAAGTCCATTTAAAGGGCAGAGTAAATTTCAGTACCTGATTTTGCGACTACAAATGTTTTTAACATCTTAATTTTAATCTGTTACAAGTAAGGATTCAAAACGCGTATTCAATTTTCTGAGACATAAATATTATTCTCATCCTAACAACTAATTGCCAGTCGCATATCTAATTATGTATAATAACTAATTATACACAATAACTAATGCACAAGTATACAATGATTAAAGAATATGCGAGAAAGTTTTGTGGCTACCACTCCTGTTAACTTCATCTTCTCTAAGAAACCCAAACTCAATACTATGGTAATAAAAAGGAAAATCTAACTAGAAAATACTTATTACGTTTATAATTAATTTTAAAGGGATGTATTCTCAAAAATTAACAAAATGAAAATGTTTCCAATAGAGACAGCTACATTGTTAGATCAACCTTGAACTAGTCAATATAAAAATATCCAATAAAATAATGTGATTTATCAGTTATGTTTAAAATATTTTTATATAGTCAATTTTTCTTTCCGTAGATAAAATATCCAGTAAAATAAATGTAAAAAATTATTATTTTTATTCTGCTCTTATTAGAACGAATGAAGCTCATCAAAAAAATATTACGTAGAATGTAATAAAGACTTCTTACATAAAATTCGAAAATTATTCTAAAAACAGGAGTCTAAAGGATGCATCAGAAGTACACCTACAATAAATCCTATCTTTCTTTGTTCCATTGTATATTCAAAGAACCCAGAGGGGTGCACGACGACTACAGCGCCCTCATGTCGCGACGTGTCGAAAGTGTGCAACATCTAGAAGCTATATAAATCTACAACTTAAGTTAATAATGTTCGAAATCTGCATAGAACACTCATAAACTGAGATTTCTATCTCCCTGCAGAAGATGTGTTCTTTATTCAAATACTCGGTGTGATTTATTGACGTTACAGAAAACAACAAATATGTGCATGTAAAGGAAGTTCAAGAAAATTGAGTTATGGTTCGGGTGGCACAAATAAGTCACAGCAATCTATTTGGGCAGCTTCTGTTACTGGAGACGTACACGGAAAAGTAAATTGATGTTCACATACATTTTGTTTTGAAATGTTTGCTATTTAGTGCTAAGAATTCATTAACATATCAGTAAAGATAAAAGGTAAATTTAAGAGCCGGGTGTAGTGCTTCTTTATCTTGTATAAGGAAGTATAGTTTTAGTGCAAGTAAATTACTTCTAACTGTGGAAGGATTTTCAAATAAAACATTTATACCTACAGATAAGCTTTGGTAAGTTCTAGTTTTTGATTCAAGGGCATTTATAATGAGTGTGAAGAAGACGAATTATTTAAACTTGAATTGAAGTGAACGGACTCTCCATGAGCCTGTGAGCTCTTGTTGATATGAAATAAGCTTGCCAACTGGTTTGTTTTTTCTCAGAATTATACATAGCCGTGTTGTGAGTGAGAATTGATGAAAATATTGAACTAGTTGGCGAGCGCCGTGGATTTTCATGCCAGCCGGGTTGGTTTGGCGAAAGGAATAGTCTGGTAGCCGCTGGACCTTTAATGAAACCTCGCGCATGCTCACTTGGCTATATAAGGGAAGGGTTGCCGTAACCTGGCAATTAGTTAGTTGGTTGAGAGTTTTTCTCCTCTCGGAAGAGAAGCGTCTCGCAGGACTAGCGGATTACTTTTCTCGCTTGTTATTAGTAAGCTGTGTTAACGTTGTATAATGGATTTCACTGTGATTTACTGTTTGCTGTGCTATACGATAGCTGTTTTGCAGTCTGCTTTTATTGTGCGTAAGGCTTGTATTAACGCTGTAAGTGACTGTTGACAGGTAGATTGTTTTATCAGAAGTTTTACTTTATCAAGTCGTCCTGTAAATATCTGTAAATAGTTGAAAATTAATTTGTTTGTGCCTTTGTTTGTAAAGTCCATTCAATCCGAACCCGCTACGCTAAAATCGTAACAGTATGTTTTTTTTAATTAAATAAATACTTTAAAATACAAGTGGTTGTGTTTGTCACTGTATTTTATCAGTTTTTTGAGTAATTCCCTGGATTAAAGGAGAAATCGAGAAGATTTGAAGAGTCTGATAAATCGAAACACTTCTGAAACGAAATCAGATGTAACACTGAGTGTACTGCTTCAGACTGTATTGTAAGCAAGTGTCAAGATAAAATTCGTGGTATTAAAACCTTTAAAAAAGAAGCGAACATTTTTAGATAAAATTGAACATTGTTAATACAGGATAATCAAAAAAGTTTACTCTCCAGTTTTTTTCATACACTCAAATAAACATTGATTTTTATCATGTCAGAACATGATGTTGTTTTGGGGATGAGATTTTTGGCGTCAACAAAAATCCTTAGGCGAAAAATAAAAAAAAAAATATTACCTGCACGAGAATTTGAAAAAAAATCAGCTTTTAATAACGTGATGCCATCCCATTTACAAAAGCTCTGATTTAAAAAAAATAAGTTAATGACTACAGCAAATAAAACCTGGAAAAAATGTCATTTTGAGCATGTGATTATGTGAAAGGAAATACAGAGGAAATGCGATATATTATTTAAAACAATTAATGCGTGACAGAGTTTCTTGGATCGTTTGCGGTACTAAAGTATCACATTCAATGAAACAATTAAAATGAATGTAATGAATGTAATTGCCCCTTAAGATTATTTTTAAATGAAATTAAATGACTCCTTATAAAGCCCTAATTCAGTAATAGAAATATTTAAATTCTATATATTAGCTAATATTATATGTATTTCAATTCAAAAATATTATTTGATTATAGATGTATCTTAATTGTATTTAATTTTAATTTTTAATTGAAATTGAATGACTTATTATAATACTTTAATGCAAAAATAGAAATATTTTAATTCTATATATTCTCTATTATTATAGGTACTCCAGTTCAAAAATATTATCTGATGATATAAGTACCTTAATTGTATTTAATTTTAATTTTTAATTGAAATTAAATGACTTATTATAATACTTTAATTCAAAAATTAATGTTTATGTCGCTTGACCCTAGTTGACGCTACCTCACAAAACAAGAGACGCTCAATCAGCTTAAAATCGCTGACGGCCATTAGCAACAACAACACCAACAATCGTATGAAAATTGTCACATATAAAGAAATAAGCTGTCAAAGATTTCAACTGTTTCGGAAAAGATAAAATTTTGGTACAATTAAAAAAACAGTATGCTAAGGAAGCTACATAAAGAGATATGAAGTTTGAAATATATTAGGGAGATTTATATCGCACTGCACTTTAATACAAATACTTTACTTCTTTTCATGCTCTATTACTAGAGATTTTTTTAATTTTAAGTATTTTATAACAATAGAAATGTTTTAATTGTAGATATTCTCTCATAATAGAATAATTTCGTTACTAACAAACTGCTCTTTATGTATCAATATTTCGATAAAATGCGGTTTAGTGTCAAGCTTTAATTCAATTATCAATTTAACATTCCTCAGGAACAAAAAAAAGTCAAAAATGTAATTCGCTCGCTCCACCTAGATAAAAATTCCAATTAAAACTCCCTTTCCTTCTTTTTTTTTAAAAAAAAAATTCGAAACTTTAATTTTAATCACTTAAGGAATGGCTAACGCCAAGGTCAGCGACAGGGCGTATCGTTAACAAGACATCTCTCCGACTGTTTTTAAACGCGAGTCCAAATAATTTGCGGCGCGCCTCAATTAATTAGGGAGCGCAAATTCAATTCATCAAAGCAAAGTGACGGATCCACGGGAGAAAACACTTAAGGCCATTCTCCCTCCCCTTGTCAAAATTCAATTTCCAAACTTCCCCTTTCAAAGAAGCTGAAGCAAATGTATGCGAGATGTTGGGAGGCAAATTAAGTGTGTTGACGGTCGTTGGGACCTTCAAGCTGTCATCGGGACTCTTAACTTACGCTCTCATTTGCCTTCCCGCCCACCCCCCTGCCTACTCCCGCTCTTCTTTTTCAGGGTGCTCTATCGCCTTTCTTGGCGACACCGATGCCTCACTGAACCCGGGGCTCACCTCTTTGTTTCCCCGCGAAAGGGAAGGAATTGAAAAGATGCGATCCCAAATAATGAGGTTAAAATATTCACGTTGTATATTTTGTTGGTATGCAACAATTCTGATTAAAAGGAAACCTTATGAAATACTCCATGCATTAGAATCTACGATGGAATGTGTAAAATGCTTAGTTAAGTCATTTAATCTACGATGAAACGTTTATTTTATTCAAATGGTAACAATGGAACGCGTAAAATGTTTTATTAAGTTATTTAATCTACGATGAAATGTTAAATTAATAAATGCTTTTTAGATGCCTTATAATATTTATATTTATAAGTATAATAATTATATTTATAAAATAGGGATATCTTGTTGTCTTAATCATGACCGAAAAACTAAAATTAAATGAAAATTTATGAAAAAAATAATGAAATTTAAATTACTAAATTATATTATTTGTTGGTATGCAATGATTTTGATTAAAAGAAAACCTTATAAAATACTCTATACATCGGTATGTACGATGGAATGTGTAAAACGTATATTTAAGTCATTTAATCTACGATGAAATGTTTAGTTTATTTAAAGGGTAATAATACTTTGTAGATGTCTTACACTTTAAGTGTAATAATTATATCTATGAAACAGAGACATCTTGTTGTCTTAATCGTGACAGAAAAGTTGGAATGAAACGAAAAACTATGATCCTAAATAATGAAATTTAAACTACCACATTAAATATTTTGTTGGTATGAAGCAATTTTAATTAAAAAGAAACCTCATGAAATACTCTTTATATCGGAATCTATGATAAAATGAGCAAACACATAGAAATTTTACATAGTGACATAGAAATGTGTCATAGAAATTTTAAGTAAAATAGAAACAATACTTCTAATATACTATAAGTATAACAATTATATTTATAAAATAGAGACATATTATTGAAGTAACACTGATTCATATTGAAGGATCAGATCTATAGACCGAGGAGGCCATGGAGACTTGGCTTGTGATGACTTCCTGTGCACTTCTAGTCCATGCAGTAGATTCTAATACTAATGTTTCCATATAGGCTGTCTTAGACTTTGTCGTCGGATCTTACACAACCTTCTAGCGATACATTTTTCTCAAATCACTGAACAAGCTTTATGAATCTTTCTACTATTAAAAATCCTTTTCCAATCTTCACAATTTTTTTGATGCCGAAATTTACGCAGTGTAACAATTGCTGATTTCTGGTTCATGTAAAACAACTCCACCATTAAAGCTCTACCTTTCCCACTCAGCATTCTTGTTCACTCATATCGCATTCAACGGTGAGCTCTAAATCAAGAAAGTAACTATTTACAATCGCCTATCTCATTTGCATATTTTCAACCAAGCCGTTCATACCAGCGCCATCTGTCGAACTTTTTTCTTATCAAAAAAATTAAGTGACCAATCAATCTTAAACTTGCAAGCCATTTTTTATTTTGGTTATTTTAAAGGGTTTGAGGAATTTTCAACGTTTTTATGTACTTTTTTGCCTACTCGATATATTTTGTGGTATGCAACTATTTTAATTAAAAGTAAACTTTATGAAATACTCTGTCTATCGGAATCTGTGGGAAATGTGTAAATTCCATTTGTAAAATTGAACATTTTAGTCAAATAAAAAAAGATTATTGGAATGATTTATAGTATAAGTATTATAATTATATTTATAAAATAGGGCCATCTTGTTGTTAATCTTACTTAGGCTGACTTTAAAGGAAAAATTACCATAAATTATTATAATATATATTTCGTTATTATGTTACAATTTTGATTAAAAGAAGAAGAAAAAACCTACAAAATATTCTAACAACCGTATTCAACAACAATCTTATTCAATCAATATTCAACAACTTTTAAAAATTCTTAGTCGAATTCCTGTTCAATTTAATTATACATATTTATGATTTGGGTAGTTTTAATTAAATTATTGATGCATAAATATTTTCTTCTAATCTAGAATTCAATATAAACTCATAGTAAGGATTATTTTTTCCAGAGTTTCTTTGGGAACTTACTACATTTCTAAAATATTACTATAACAATAGGAAATTATTATTCTAACGTATTAACTTAATAAGGCAGCAATAATGTAATATTTATTATTATGTCACAGAATTAGTATATAATATTGATATTTTGTTTAATTAACAATATTGAAATTTAATCAAAAGTCTGTTACTAAATGAAAGTATTAAAAAATGAGTGTATTCATTCACTAGTATAAGAAGTAAGTGTATTAGCTAATTTGTATAAAAAGGCTCGCTTATTTGTACACTACTCTATGAGTGCGTTCTTAACTTCCATTCATTTTTTGAATCATAAATAAAATGTCACTTTTATTTCTGAAACTCTATTATCATTATGTTGATAATTTTGAAAAAAAAGCTTTAGTAAAACCGCGGATAATATTAAGGTTTGAAATAAATAACTGGTTTGAGGATGTTTAAATAAAGGAGATATTTTCTTGAAAATATAGAAAATTAAAGTTCTTTATGATTTATTCAATTCGATTATATTTACTATAATCGATTATACTTCAATTATTATTGGATTATCCTATTTTTTATGACATCCGCCGTTCCTTGGAACACTTTCGTGAATAAGATTTTTATTTATTTTTTAGTGAAATCTGCCTTTAAATGAAATGTTGTAATAATAATAAAAATTTTATTGTCTTAATTTATTTTTACTTATAAAGAAAGCATCCAATGAATCCGAAGAATTTTTAGAAAAAAACTATAACTAATTTTCAACATGTTTCCATTTATCATTTATCTACATTTGTTATGCAGATATTTCAAAAAAAATTCTGCAGAAACTTACATATAAAGGGTATTTTAATTATTCTATGTTCCTAATGAACGTTTTAATCAGATTAATTGAATTTTTAATTTTTATAATTGTAAAAGACTTGGAAATAAACCGAAATAGCTATTTCTGATTTAAATTGCTAATCAGCCACTCCATTTTTTAGTATTCTTTAATAATTCTTTTGAAAATCCATAAAATGCGTTGCCAAAAAAACATTATTGTTGTTAATAGTTGCACTTGCCATGGATAAGCTTTGCCGATGCATCAGGAAGTTTTAACCGAAAGGAGCGTCTCTTGTTTTAAAGTTGCGCCAAATAGGGCCAAGAGTACGACGTAACTACACACTCTTTATAGTCACTTGCACAGCCCCTTTTTACAGGGGAGCACCTTTACACACCTTACACATAGAACACAGAAGAACGTCGGCTCTCTGGCTTCCTTGTGTTCTGGGAGTCCCGGTTTCGAGTCCTGGTTCGGGCATGGCTGTCCTTTTGTGTTGTATCTGTAAGGTGTGTGAATCTGTCCTCCTGTAAAAAGGGGAATGTGCAAGCAAATGTGGTGAGTGTGTAGCTAAGTCTTGCTCTTGGCCCTAGTTGGCTGTACTTCGAAAAGAAGAGACGCTCCTTTCGGCTTAAATCTGCTACTGTATCAGCAGGGGGCTTCTCCGTAGGCAAGCGCCATAAGTAACAACAATAACAACACAGAAGAACAACCATGCCCGAAGCGGGACTCGAACTTATGAGGCTCAGCTTTTGGGGACGACATGCTACCCCTATGCCAGAACACTGGCAAAATAAAAAATAAATATTAGAAATAAACGTATAATTAATATACTGTAATAAACGTATAATAAATATACCATTGTTGCCAAGCTATAAAAAATAAATTTCCTTATTTCAAACTTGTTTGTCTTTATTCAATTATTTTTAAATGTTGAACGAGCAAGTAATTTATATAAGTAATTTACATAAAAATAAAATTGATATCATTGGAAAAAAAAGTTTTGAATTTTGAAATATTACATATTATTTCTTGCGGAAAATATTGTTTTAATTCTACTTAATGAAATATCCGCCTATTGATTGCACAAAAAAAGCTACTGGAACTTTTTACCTTACCTTAAATATTAAATGTGCATATCTTCGTTAAGTTTGTCCGAGTTATTTAGAAAGAGAGGTGGAATATATATGCAAACATATCCTCAATGATTCTTATTTATATTAAGCCATTACGAAAATCGATTCTGTCAGCAATAGGCTCTGAATTTCCTTTCTGAAAGCACTGAATATTTAAAGAAATTATTCTGCCTATCTAGAGTTTCTCAATCTTTGCAAAGTCGGGGTCTTTGGCGTCTTTTTTACTTTTCAGCAACAACCAGTGCAACCCTCGTCACCAACTGGGCTTAGGGCGTTAACTGAAGGAGATCATTCGCGATATTTACGATCAGCATGCACGATTCGCGCCTTAATCCTTTTCTTAGCTTCGGCACACACAATCAAGTGTCAACGTTCGGGCTAATCGAAGAATTATTGAGTCTTGTTGATTCACTCCTTTAAACGACATTTTTTCTTTTCTTGCTCAAACCGAAGGAGGAGAGGTGAGAGCGAAAGTGAAGTAACGTCGCATTGAAAATTCTCGCCGGTGATTAAAAAGTGTTTTGAAAATTATTCAGTTATTAATGTTAAACGTCCCATGTCTAACTTAGTTCTGTATAACAAGGATTATATTTAAAAGTTTTATTGAAGGAATTATACTTTGGCTATGGTAACATAGTATTAGTGTATGGCTTCAAGAATGATCCACGAATCAAATATAAATAGAGATAAATATAATATTAAAAAATAGCCTGTAATTTCGACGAAAAGTTCATTATTACTGGAAAAAATTGTATATGAGATAAAATCCAATGAACGTAATGCAGATTGATATTAAAATTATATTCTAATATTTATAGTATTTTGAGAAATACAATTAGTAAGGATGAGCTAATAATGTCATTAAAGAATAAACATGAATCACAATTAACAAAAAATGCGATAGTTAAAACTAAAAGAGAATTTAAAATTTTTTTTAATGAAATCTGCTTAATATTAAAATTATAATCTAATATTTACACTATTTTGAGAATTACAATTAGTAAGGATGAGCTAATAATATCATTAAAGAATAAATATGAGTCACGATTTACAAAAAATGCGATAGTTAAAACTAAAAGAGAATTTAAATTTTTTTTAATGAAATCTGCTTTGCATATTTCATTGTATCATGACTTAACATCATTTATCGAACGGCCAAGCACCACGTGCTCGTGCGAGTTAAATTATATTTTTATTCATTTTAATGGTTTCACTGAATGAGTCACTTTAGTATCGCAAACGATAAAAAAAAACTTTGTCTCGCATTTATAGTTTAAAAAATATTACATTTCCTATTTATTTCATTTCATATAATAACGTGATCAAAATGACATTTTTTAAGATTTTATTTGCTGCAGTAATTAACTTTTTTTAAACCAAAGCTTTTGTAAATGCAATGGCAACATGTTATTAAAGGCTTATTTCTTGAGATGCTCGTGCAGATAACAAAATTTTTATTTTTTACTTACGAATTTTTGCCAAAAACCTCATCCCCAAAACAACATCATGTTTTGACCTGATAAAAAAACGACAATTTTCTGACCGCGAGATTAATTATTTAAAAGTAAGAAATCTTAAACTGCAAGATGATGTCAATTCATATAAACGACAAACAAAAAGCAACTGATAGTAATTTTAATTAAATATTTCAATTAATACTGAGGTGGCAAAACAAACCTCAAATGTCATGGGTTATGTGACTCGCTGTCTACGAATGAAAAAACGAATATTTCTTGCCTTTTTGGATATACCACAAAACCCCATAACCAAAACAACATCATGTTCTCACATGATAATATACGGTTTTAAAATTTGATAAAATGATAACCCAATATTTCTAATATGTAATAATAATTATCTGCCCGAAAAAAATGAACATTTATTTCAGTCGGTAAAAAACAAATTCTATTGCTGTTACAAATAACAATTTCAGTTATAAAATGCTCAATTTTATTAATGATATAGTTAACTTTTACTATATAAGAAATAATTTATTCCACCGTTTATGTTTTAGTGCGCTTAGGCACATATAACAACACTAAATGTATAAGTGTTTATAAGTTTTTTAGGAGTTATTCAGGTATGTAAAGCTATGGTTAGTTAAAAGTTAATTAAAAATAAAATAAAATTATAAGGTCTTTAGAACTCTGAAATAAATAATTTCTTCTATTTTGTAGATGTAAAATCTCTTGGAAACAGATTCTTATCTCAAAAATTCGTACTATACCGAAGAGTTTCAAGAAATATTGAAGTCAGAAATGAATAAATAGATATGAAGTCATATAACAGTTAAATGTGTCTTCTTAAATTCCTCTTTAATTTTGGTTGCTGTTGTTGTCGTTGTTCTTGTGTTCCGATTTACAACAGAAAAAAATGTGCAGTAGCTTCTGAGGGTAGGGACCCTTGAAAACCCAAGGACAGAAGTTTGACTTATAGCGCACACATGTCACAAACCTTTATTACGGGGTATGATTCATTCATGCATTTCATTCATTCCTCCACAGATTGTAATTTAGATCTGGAACAGAGAACAATCACCTCTGACCCAGTGCCCTCAGCGGTATTACTCTCGACATGGAGGACTTTGTGATCACGACAGACAACTAGCCAACACACACACGGAGAGACTTCAGCTGGCGAGTTCGAACTCTTTAATTATTAAATTTCTTATATGAATGTGTTAAACAATTTAAAAACAGTTGGTAATTCATAATTCATAATTATTTTCCCCTAAATGTAAGAAATGCTATTATTTGGGTCTATTTCAGTCAATTATTAAATATTGTCAAGAAACCGTAAGCCAAAAAAAAATAGATTTTATTAACCGTTATTGATATTTACAAATTATCTAAAATTGTTTGAAATTATTCTTATTTTAAGAATTGCCATCTGTTGTATTAGAAGTTTTTAAATTATTTCATTGTTATTTGTGGAACGACTAAACCGACACGATTTTTACAGCAAAAATAAATTTTTCACAAAAAAAATTGCGTCATATTTTGAAAGTGGTAATGTTGAAATCAGATATTTAAAAGAAGAATTAATATCATACCGTTCGAAAAGTTTGACCAGTTGCTTAAAAACCACTGAAGTCTTCAGGAATTGCCAAAAAAAATATTATTCAAACTAATTCAAACTACTACTGTTTGATTTTGCATTAACTTCAAGACCATAATAAGTCCTTTTATTTTACAATTCCTCGAAGCAATTAGGAAACAAAATTAAGTCAGCCAAGGATCACAAAATGAAATGATTAAAGTAACTACTTTTCTTCAAATTTCCTACTCTGCAATTTGCAGCTTTGAAGGTTCTGCAGGTAATTTTACTCAAAAAAAGTTGTATTTCGTTCAGAAGAAAATTATGGATGTTTCATTGTCTCAATTATTAATATATGAATAATTTTATTTTGAAATTATTAGATTTATTGCGTGAAAATTTGGTAGTACTTTTAATTAATATAGGCTTAGTAAAATTTCTTGAAATCAATTCAACATGTCTTTTGAAATATTTTCATCTTTTGATATCGATTACCTTTGATTTGCTGTCTCATCAAAGTCAAATTCCAGTACAGCAAGATGACTTCCTTGATGAAAATTAGAAGGAAATGACGATTAATTTGCACTTGAGTAATAAGTCAACCTTTAAGCCTTTCGCCTTATGATTATATTTAATCTTCTAATAAGACTTGACATACTATTAAGAAAATTTATTGCTGTTTCCATCATTTAAAGGCATAAAAGGTATCTCGGATATTGAATTGTTCCTAAGCGATTTTTGTGTTTTTAGTTAAGTAATACTTTTGTTTAATTACTGACATGACTATTTTTGTAAAAAATTACTGAAATTTTACAGTAAATTTATTTAAAATGTATTAAAATTTATTAATTTTTTTTTAAAAAAAATGCAATCATTTGATTCTTGTGACAGACCTATATATGTAAGAGAAAGGGTTAATGCTGCAAAATGTCAAACTACTGTTTAGCTAATGGATGTATTTCAAGAACTCGATGTTGTTGTCTCTTCAAATTGAAGTGAGTTTTTTTTCCAATATGACATTTTTATTTCAACAGAGCAGTGGATATACACAAAGGCTAATTCAATCTAAATGGGAAGAATTGTACTATATTATTACATATTATTCATAGATACCAGATATTGAGCCTCCTTATAGAATAATAAAATGTAAGCACAGATTCATTTGCTACTATTCAGTCTACATAACTGTGCTGGTAATTGGACTTGTGTTTTACTGGTTTTCATATACTGAAAACATAAAAATAATCAAACTGATGAATATTGAGTTTGTTTTCATTAATTTATAAATTAACTATTTGCATCACTGAGAAATTCATATTATTTCTTTATTTAATTCTTAAGTTAAGCTTTAATTCTTAAGCTTCTTAAGTTAATATAAACGTTATTAAGAACGCTTTTTTTCTTCAACCCTCCCCCTTTTTGCAATTTTAATTTTTTTACTTTTAACATGAAAAATTTCATCTGATCTTATAATGATGATGACGACGTTTCCACTTTACAGTGGAAGAAGGGGTGCAGTAGCTTCAGAGGGTATGGACCTTTGAGCAACCGAGGCAAAAGTCTGACTTCTAGCTCATATGAGGATGACACATACACAGTTGCTTGTACAGCCCCTTTTTACAGTGGAGCACATCACACATATCA
>JAOUZG010010699.1:339626-373358 GCA_026289955.1 Argiope argentata | reverse complement strand
TATATATATATATATATATATATATATATATATATATATATATACAGGGTAAGTCAAAATGAATATAGCGATTACAAACGGCTATAACTATTTAATGAAAAAAGATATATCGATAAGATTTACACAGAATGTAGACGGAACTTCAAAATTTATTAACGTAAAGCGCACGTGCAGCCAAGCGGATGCCTGCGCATGCGCGAAATCGAACTTCGCAACGACAAGAAACCTGTTCAGCGCGGCGTCTCATTAGTGGAAATGGCTAGTCCCGTGCAGAAAGCATTCTCTGTGTTGGAATTTCACAGTTGCCGTTCTGTTATTACAGTGCAGAGAAAATTTCGTCAGCGGTACAATGAAGAACCTCCAAATGCGAACAACATACGCAGATGGCATCGGATGTTTGAGGAAATCCCTGTGATTTCTACCTATGGGGTTATGTGAAAGACAGAGTGTTTGTGTTTCCCTTGCCCAAAACAATTGAAGAACTGAAAGTACGCATTTGTAATGCGCTTGAGTCGGTTAATGAACAAATGCTTCAGAATGTATGGCGTGAAATGGAATACCGATTAGATGTTGTCCGTGTGACCAAGGGAAGTCACATAGAACATCTATGACTTCTGTATATAAAATTTTGAAGATTCTTCTACATTCTGTGTAAATCTTATCGATAAATATTTTTTCATTAAATAGTTATAGCCGTTTGTAATCGCTATATTCATTTTGACTTACCCTGTATATATATATATATATATATATATATATATATATATATATATATATATAAAATTCTGTCTTAAACCCTAATTATCTGCCTAAGTTATCTTAATTTAGCATATACTGACATCATTCTAAAATATTTTTCTTATTTCCTGATCTCATTCCACCTGTTCCAATTAATTAATTCAACAGAAGCTTTGTAAAGTTGCTGAATAGGTAAAGAACTGACAAATCCTCACTTTTCGAGTGAAGGGATAAATTACTATCCTTCGAATCGCCTTTCTTTAAAAGATCCCTATAGTTCCCTTACTTGAGATTGAAATGTGATAGAAATCCCTATTAAAATCCCACAGCATAGAAACAGAGGGATAACTTTTTTTGACAACCTGTGTGATATTATCAGATTCTTTTTTTAAAATTGCTCATATACCGGAAACTTACAATGTAGTTCCTAAAAAAGTTGAAATATCGTTTAACAAATTTTTCATATAAACACTGAAAATAATCGTTCTCAAGCTCGGTTATGTTTTCCACTTGTATTTTTGTTCTGAACTGTTCATACCGTACGTACATTAATATCCTATTTTAGTCTATTATTATCCATTTGGTTGTGGCTACACATGGCGTTAAGATGCATTTCATCATAAAAGTGAATGGTTTCTTCATTCGTTTATTCTTTCTTTCTGTTTATATGAGTGTTCGTATCTGAATATAAAATTTCTCACTTCTATTAATACGTTATTTATTCGAAACTGAAACTGTTTGTTGTTTCTGTTCTTGAAATAATTAAAAAAATTAATATTCTATAAAACAAATATCTTCTTTTTCTATAGTTTTTAATTGTATGGACAAATATGTAATCTGTTAATTATTCGGAAGTCTTTATGTCCTCTCTCATCTTAATATGTTGTTGTTGTTCCTTATGGCACTTGCAACAGACCAACCCGCTGTGGTAATCAACGATTTAAGCCAAAAGGAGTGTCTCTTGTTTGTAGTAGCACCAACTAAGGCCAAGAGTACGACTTTTGCTACTCACTCATCACACTCGCTAGCACAGCCCCTTTTTATAGGGGTGCACATTCTCACACCTTACTGACAGAACACAGAAGAACAACCATGCACGAATCGGGACTTGCACCCGGAACACCCCGATCAAGGAGAAGACTCGCTACCCCAACGATAAGAAGCCAGATTATCTCAATATTACAAAATAAATCACGTAAGAAAATTAATATGTAATGTCTTAAGGAATATTAATATTCTTTGAATTAGGTTTCTTTTGTAAGTAAATAATATCAGTTTCAAGCCCATAATTAATTTTCATTCATTGGCATATTACATATTATGTTAAGAAATTTTTTTTGAAAAGGCCTATATGGAAACAAATTTAAATAAATTTCAATTCCACCTAAAATATGTTCTTTGAACTTTTTAACCCTTCTTTGCATGATTATTTTTTTAAAAAAATTGTAATTTTAAAATTATTTATTATTTTTTTTAAAAAATTGTAATTAATGTAATTTTTTAAAAAAAATAATCAGGGTGATGTAATTAATGCTCTAGATTAAAGGAAAAATATTTAAAAAAATCTTGGTGTAAATAAAAATTTGTATTATCTAAAAAACAATATGATGAAAATTTACATCATCATGCATTGTCACATATTTAGCTCACTACTAAATAAATAAAAAAATATTCTTTACTGAATCTTCTTTATTATGTATGATAATTTAATTAATTAATGATTATTAATAATAAATTAATTTCCATAAAACAATTTAAAATCTCGCTCATTTCTTCCAGTCACAACAAACAGCGGAATGACAAGTTGTAGGCCTGGTAATTGACAGTGACGTTTGCTATTTTTTGACAACTGCGTTTTTTTGTACGCAATAGTCGCTTAAAAAGTTGCCAGCAACAACAAATTTACAGTACAAGGGTTTTGAGTACTTTTTTTTTGTTGACTAAATATTATGATGGAAATTTCCATCATCATGCAAAGAAGGGTTAAAATTATACCTTTAAAATATTTCAAATGCATTATTCCATATCTCTGATGTTGAAATTGTTCATTACTTCTTTCAATGAAATAATCTCAATTTTGTTATTACATTTAAAAAATGTTTTCTTTTTTATATATTGCTTATAATATGAACAAGTTTGCTATGTAGAAAATATACAGAAGTTTTAATATATTTTTTCAAATCAATGTTACAAAATAAAGAATGTAAGCCACCGAATTCAATTCAGGCATGTACAGATAGATGTTAATTGATATCTATTTTTCTTTTATTTTTAACTATGTAATGCTCCAAGCTCTTAAAGATTTTTTTTTTCTCGATGATAGTATAATATTTTAGTATTCTGAAAAATTAATTTTCAATATATAAAACAGACAAACTAGTTTAAAATAGATATGATAGATTTCAATAGATAATAGATAAATAGACAGCATTTAATTATTTTTCTGATAATAAGAAATATTCATTGCATTATTTCATGACTTCACAATAAAGATGTACCATATTAATGATTGAACATTAATATGTAATTATAAAACAAAAAAAATAATTTTAAAAATTCAATGCATTATTACTTATCTATAAAAACTTGCTTTTAATTATTTATTTTATTTTACAATTCCCGAAGTTTTAGTTGTAAATTTGTAATTGTTAAGTAAATTAATGCAAGATTAATTTTATTATAATTAACCCTGTGATCTATCATATAACTGAATACGTTAGATGTCATAAAATAGCTATATTGGAATTACCTATCTAAGTATCCTAGATCATTAAATAACCAATTTTGCCCCATATGAAAGTCCAGTGAGAATGTGATAACTAAGATGGATTACTAATGCTCTTATCTATCTCATTGGAAGAATGGGACGAATTAGCTCCGATATATATATATATATATATATTCTCGACGTATATCAAAAGAAAAAAATCGTAAACTTAAACATTTTTAATAAATTATTAAGATAAAAATTTCAGATTATATATTATCGTCAGATACTTAGCTTTTTTTTGTTTTGTCTCTAAGTTTTTTGGTTTAAAAATATTTTATAAAATTAAACCTTTTAAAATATTTTGAAAAATTTAATTTTAATTATAAATACTTATATATGGATCAATAGACGATTTCCAAGTGAAAATGTTTTATAAATGTAATTCCACAGTAGAGGAAAAATATTTATATCCTTTATAAAATACAATACTAATTTATTTCAAATTATTTTGTAAAAAAAAAGGGAGAGAGGGGGAGAATTAAATTTATTTCATTCTACAATCCCTTAAATGCCCATTCCCTCCTCTAACATTCTTTTTTTGACCTTCTTACCCTGGTCAATCGTAATCGGTCCTGCAGGACATTTAGTAAATCTACGAACAAATCCTAATATACTATTTCCGCACCGCTATGACACCTGCGGCTAAAGTTGACGCATTTATCTGCCACAAACAAATGGCCAATGGTAATCTGGTGGACGCAGTATAAAGGATGTAGATCTAGGTCAGAAGTGGGACGGCTGAAAAAATGGGGTGGTCAGATCCCTCTTGGGCAGACGAATCAGGAATGACTTATTACTCCAGACGAGGCCACGGCCCCACTTATAAATCAAATGGGACATGAGGGATTTTTAGTTCATGTTTAATGTTCTGTCCCTATTAGGGGAGGGGAATACAACTTGAAGAATCAGTACAGGGGTGAGCAGGGTGCGTGTGTTTGGGGTTGCCAAAGCTTTGAAGAAGGATGGGTTCATAAATGGCGCGGATAAAATATGCACCAGAAAAAGGAGGAGACGACAAAATCATAAAAACGAATTTTCACGATAAATAATAAAAAACTTCGAAATATTAAATATATTACGCTATATATCTACCAAATAATATAACTGTTTAAAGATTTTTATTAGATTTAGCATCAAATTCTGCAACTTTTATTAATATTATTGGATCTTTTTATTTTTCAATTATTCATTGATTTTCAAATATTTTTGTCTATAATTTAGTATTATGAAATTTTATCGCATTTGGGAATTCAAGATTAGGAAGTACTGATTTTTTTAGAAATTTAGTTAAAATAATTAGTTAATTGAATAATTACTTTATAAAATATGAAATACATGTATTCAAAATGAATTAATAAAAAACATTAAGTGAGTCTGTAAATTAATAAAAAGATTTTTGCTAATTTCCATGTTTACAAACACGAAGGACACCAAAAAAATTATAAGAATTATTTGTTAAAGTATAAGTATTATTTAATAAAATATATATTGTATGTTTTTAAATTTTATTTATACTCGTCGTTATTATAATTTTAGAAAGTAAGCAAGACAATATTTATGCTTAATTTTATTCCATTTTACTTTTTTTCTGGGAAAACATATTGAAAATACTATTCAAAAGTGATTAATTCATGTAATTTTTTTCAATGTTTTTATTGTGAAATTACAATTTAAATGTTAAAAAAAATTATTATTATTGTGAAAAAAATGCATAATAATTTTTAGTCACAGAATCGGATAAAATAAATAAATAAATAAATTTTTTATGATCTTAAAATCTGGTTGAATTTTTGGAGACGCTAGTACAGTAGAGAAAATTGTTAATATCTCATGAGCTTCTTTACTTGATTTTTAAGAAGCCGAAACAATAGACATCATAATGATTTAATCCACTGGAAAAGATTTTTCGTTTGAAAATTTTTATTATAATAATAAAATAGTTAATTTTAAGTAATTTTTTTATGGATTTTACTTTCCTGAAAAGATAAATGAAGTTTTAACTTCTTAGTGAAGTAATAGGAAAAATTCTCCAACTTCTAAAGTATCCCACCCCAAAATAAATAATGTGCTTTGAACACAATAATTTATTGTAGGTTTTGTAAAATAGAAATAAATAATAATTTTTGAAGTTAACCATTTTTCAAATAACATTTTAGAATGAATTATAAATTGTTCAGTCAAGTAAATCAGTCACGTCCAAGAGTTCTATCTCACATCATTATATATTAAATTTTTATACTGCTCAGAAATTCAAATGTCAGAATATTTAAAATTTTATTTTTCTAAGTTATGAGATGCATAAAATATAACACCATACTAGATATATTTTTCTACGCATAGTTTTTTTTATCAATTTTCTGAAGAAATTTATTTATCATAAATTTTTTTCCAGAGTTTTATGAAAAAAATTTTCATCACAATTTCTTAGCTCCAATCATATTTTTTTTTCTTTCAAAGTATGGAAAAAAAAAGAATTAAATTTCTCTGATGCTCAAGTTTTTATTTTAAATATAGTCAAAAATATATGTTTTTTGAAATAAACCTAAATTAAATACAAAAAGATTAAAATGAATCTGCTATGCATATTTCAATGTATCATGTCAAAACATCATTTCTTGAACGGCCAAGCACCACGTTCTCGTGCGAGTTAAATTATTTTTTGTTCATTTTAATTGTTTCATCGAATGAGTCACTTTAGTATTGCAAGCGATCCAAAAAACTTTGTCCCGCATTGATTGTTTAAAAGAATATATCACATTTCCTATTGATTTCATTTCATATAATCCCATGACCAAAACAACATTTTTCTAGGTTTTATTTGCTGTAGAAATTAACTTTTTTTAAAAAAAATCTGAGCTTTTATAAATGGTATGGCATAATGCTATTAAAAGCTTATTTTTTGGACACTCTTTTGATAATAACTTTTTTTATTTTTCGCCTACGGACTTTAGTTGACACTAGAAAAACCTCATGCCCAAAACCATATCATATTCAGATATGATAATAATAATTTGAGTGTTTTACATCGACAATTTTTATGACAAATTTGCGCAAAATTGTTCAACTGTAATTAATAATAAAAATTAAATGAGAAGTATATACATACAATCACTGAAAAAAGAATTGGGATGCTTGGCTTGAATAATTACAAAGATTTTTATAAAACTATTTATCCCATAAATATAAAAAACAAAATGAATCAATATACAAACAAAATTAAGAAAAATTTCAACATTTGGTGTAAAATTTGTATGGAAAATTTTATTGGTATTTCAGAATTACAATTTGATTTATCTTTCTATAGATAATACAAAGTAATTAGGAATCTAAAAAGTATTTGGGCATTTGTGAAATAAGAAATTTAATTCACTACCTTAACTAACTTTTATTTGAATATACTATCACATATTTAGACTAACTTTAAACAAAATTTACAACAGATAAGATTAGTTATAGAATTATTGCTAGAAGCAAATATACATCGGTTGATGTGTGAAATCTTGTAACAAAGCATTGAAAAAAATGGAAAATCAATTCCCTAAATAGGACATATCTTGAAATGAAGTCTATTTTTTTAACATTATTCACAGGTTCAAGAAAACAAATAGTATTCAAAGCAAGCAAAGTTCGGGTCATCCAAAGACATTTAATTAATGTAAAAATATATGGATTGTGAAATAAGTTTATTCTAATCCAGAAAAATGGATTCTGCAGTATAAAGGTAAATTTCGAAAATCTGTAAATCCTAAAACCATCAGAAGAGTTTTATAAAAAAAACAAATATCACGGCAAAATACCTAAAAAACCCTATATCAATCAAGCAAACTGGTAGGCTGGGCTGGCACTTGATAAAATGTCTATAAAGCAGCCAAAAGACTTTAGAAAAAAAGTAATTTTTGTCAATGAAAGCAGAGATAACATTTTCGGATAAGATGGCCAGCAAAATGTTTATAGCAAATAAAATACCTCTATGATTTTGACCAAATACGGCCAAAAATTTATGCCCATTTGTCAAATACGGAGTCACAATCAAATATTTGGCAAACACTGATGTCGGGAATTAACATTTTATCCGTTGTAAAATGAATGGATGTGTTTATCTATACATTATTAAGAGAAATTTAAAGGAAAAGGCGAGAAAACTTTGAATCTCAAGGCATTTTAAATTGTACCAAGATAATGACCTGATAATGACATTTTAACTTGTACGAAGATAGTGTCCTGATAATGGTATTTTAAAATGTACCAAGATAATGACCTGATAATGGCATTTTAAATTGTACAATGACCTGATAATGGTATGTTAAACTGTACCAAGATAATAACCTGATAATGGCATTTTAAATTGTACCAAGATAATAACCTGATAATGGCATTTTGAATTGTACCAAGATAGTGACCTGATAATGGCATTTTAAATTGTACCAAGATAATGACCTGATAATGACATTTTAAATTGTACCAAGATAATGACCTGATAATTGCATTTTAAATTTTACCAAGATAATAACCTGATAATGGTATTTTGAATTGTACCAAGATAATGACCTGATAATGGCATTTTGAATTGTACCAAAATAATGACCTGTTGGGTCCTCTATGACCTGACATCATAGAGGACCAATTGTAGACATTTCCAAATACTGGGACCTCTACCAATGTCCAAGTGTTATTAAGACTCCTGAATGAAGTCTAGACTTTGAACCCATTGAACATGTGCGAGATTATTTGCAGAAAAAACTAAATGAACATCAAATTTAGAACATATATGACTTAGGAAGATATTTGGTCGAATTGAGGAGCAAAATTGTTAGATTATTTTGCAAGAAATTGGTCCAACCCATGCCAAAGTGACTTAACACCACACCACACCTCCGTTTCTATGCCTCAAATGGTCCCTTTCCGGTTTTGTATAGATTTAGGTGGATGGTACAGATGGTATAGGCTCCGGTAGGTATAGATGTAGTTGATGTTTAAGATGAAACCGGGGTTTAGGAGCTTCCATCAATACAACATAGGTAATGACTGATTTTGCTAGGACATCAGTTTCTTCATTGTCCCTATGACCAACATGGGATTTGACCCATTTTAAAAGAATATTTGGGTTTTGGAGGAGCAGGATTGGATATCTCGGACAAATTGATGAGGAGAATGGGGATCTTGAATTGCCAGCAAACTTGAAAGACTGTCTGTCCAGGTTTTAATCGTCTCATTCTCTTCACTAGCTCGTAAAACAGCCGTTTTCAGGCCACGCAATTCGGCTTATGGTATTCTTCCAATTTTCCTTTCCATTCAAGGACTTTCATGCCGTTTTTGAATGCGTAATATGAACAAACTGTTCCCAGCTCTGTTTCGACCCCATCTGTTTAGAATGTTAGATCGTTCACTTCTTGAAAGGGCTCTATTGTTTAAATTTATTTTTCTACCTCAAACAAAGAAGGGTGGAAGGTGATATTTTTAGCTTTTTCTTCAAATTCTTCTGGGTAATATGTTACATCTTCAAATTCTGTTTCTTTCTTCAAGCAAGTAATATTGATGTAAAAGGCTTCTTGTTGAGCCTTCATGACTTGAAAACTTGTTGTTGGTGTTGTACGATTTGATGTTGTGAAATGCCAAATAGACTGCTAGAAGTCAGAAAAAGCAGTGGCGACCCATCAAGAGGTTAACTTTTAAGTTTGAATTGTTTTTCTTTATTTGTTAGGAAGTGCCCCAATACTTTTTTTGAGCAAGTTTTTATTTCTTTTATTTTCAACTATAATATAGATTGCATTAACCCGAAAGGTTTTTTTTTTGTTGAAATTATTGTGATTCGTATAAATCAAAATAATATTTATTTCTTTGTTTTGGCTTCATTTATGTATTTAAGAAGTGAATTATTATGGTACAAATCTGTGAACTTGTGGTATATCCCAATACCTTTTTGACGTACTGTATAAGCTAAAGGATCTTTCGGATCTCATGTTTTTTATCAAAGTAATACAAATGAAAGTAGTTGGAGAAGTGATTTACACAGAGAATATTTCAAAATAGCAAAAAAAAAAAAAAATTATGCAGCAACACACATACGGAGACATTACAGTAAACTAAATTAATTAACTAAAAACATGAATTAAAGGCTAGCAACCGCATTGAAGGACCTTTAATCATATGAAATATATGCGACTGAAATGTCTAGCAGCTGACGCATGCGCAGCTTTGGCAGATTGCATAACGGCAGATTCTACTTTAGGATAAAGGGGGGAGAAGGAGAAAATGAGCATTGATATCTAAAAGTATGTATACGTTTCTCTTCTTCTTCTAAACAACTCGGCTTAATTCAAACAAATTTTATTACACTTATTATATAAATTATGAGAAAGAATATTATCAACTTTCCGAAGCACGAAAATTAACTAAATTCTCAATCAATTTCAAATTATTGTTGTTATTTTTTATCAGGTCAGAACATGGTGTTATTTTGGGAATGAGCATCAACAAAAATCAGTAGACAAAGAAATAAGAAAAACCGTAGGTGAAAAATTGAAATTTTATTATTTGCACGAGCATTAAAAAAATTATCTTTTAATAACGCGTTGCCATCACCTTTACAAAAGCTCTGATTTAAAAGAAATAAGTTAATAACTACAGTAAATAAAACCTAGAAAAATGTCATTTTGGGAACGTGATTATATGAAATGAAATAAATAGGAAATGTGGCATTTTTTAAAAACAATGAATGCGAGACAAAGTTTTTTGGATCGTTTGCAACACTAAAGTGACTCATTCAATGAAACAATTAAAGTGAATAAAAATATAATTTAACTTCAACGAGCACGTGGTGCTTCTTCGTTCAATAAATGATGTCCTGACATGATACATTGAAGTATGCATAGCAGATTTCATTTTAATCTTCTTTTTTTTACCTTTTGAACATTTTGTATCTATATTTTTCAAATGTTTCTTTTACTTTAATAATATTTCTGTCAAAACCTTTATCGGTCTTAAGATAGTGATTGAAACACATTTAAAAGCAAATTTAAGTCAAAAACTTAAATGAATAAAAAGAATTTACTTATCACGTGTGAACAAATTTTGCAGTGTTAGTATACCAATAACATATGACAGAAAATTGATAATAATCGTCTTATAAAAATCGTTTGATTTAATTCAGATGTTAATTTTCATTAAAAAATAGTTCATAAAAGATGATAAATACTTCAGACGATTAAAAAGATTTTGTATATTATAACATTTTGTTTAAAATTACCTTGTATATTAAAAATGTATGCGGAATAAGATTTTAATACCAATCAAGACATGTATCCCAACTAGCTTCTTTATTGAGGAAATCCGAATACCAATAATCTGCGAATATGCTAACCATGGTCTGTGCCTTTACCAAAACAAAAACTTTTTTTAATAATTAATTATTGATAAATTGTTCGAACTTTGAAAAAAATATCGAAATTAGTTCTTACTCGAATCTACACTAGATAAAGGCTCTTCAAATATCATTATAGAACATGATCTTTTATTACTCAAGTAATTGTACTGAAAAAAAAAAATATTTTTTACCGCATTTTTATCAAAAAATAGTATTGTAAATTTGACAATAATTTGCTGAGTTTTGAGTGAAAAAATAATAATAACACTAATTAAATAATTACACAACAGCAAATAATAATTATAGGATATGGTTGAAATCACAATTTATTATAATAGCATAAAAGATAAAAGTTAAATTTAATATATATTTTTTATTTTGTCATGTATATTTATTATAGTTTTATAGAAATATTTTACATTTGGATCTTTAAATGAAATAACAACTCTTTTTTTTTTCATTTTTAAATATATATGCATTGGAATGACAATAAATTCCTTTTATTTTGTCTTTCATCAAGAAATTCCATTTATTTTTAATTGAATAAAAATTATTAATTACTCAAAAGCTAGTAACTAATAAATTTCCTAAATGTCACCCATTTAAAAAATTCTTCTCCGTCATATTTTTGATATGTGTTATTATTTCGTTTTGATTAATAGCATCCCGTTGTTAACTGTTTTATTCTCACAATCAATTTTTTACATTTTTCGAATCCTTTTACTTATATTTTTCGTTTTCTGCCATAGTTAATTTCCATTATTTAATGCAGGGATCGTGATGACGATTAAAGATGGCGTAAAATATATATAATTATCTTTAGTTAATTTTAGATATTCGAAGCGAATGTGCCCCAAATAAATATTAATAAATAAATTTCCTCTTTCATTTATAATAGAAATAATTTTATGTATATTAAAAATATATGCATATAATACATATTCTCTTTAAAAATTCTGTTTATAAGTTAAATATTTTATTTAAATATTAATACTGTATTTAATAAAGCTCAAAAGCTTAAAAGATAATTAAATAAATATTATGCAAAAAGTTTTTAATGTGACCTTTTTTAGTAAAGATAGTGAATAAAAATTTAAGTATTGGATAATGTAAATAATTATCATTAAAACCAGAATCTTGTCGATTTGCAATAATTTATAAATTGTTCGAAAATTTAAAAAAAAATGTATAAAAAGATATTTTAACGAAATATAGTTTGCTGGTAAATTTTTTTCTACCTTTAAATATGTGATACAAACTTACCACTTAAACATATGGAACAAAAAATTAATTACCATTTAAACATATGGAACAAAAAATACAATTAAGAAATTGCCTAAAAAGCAATCTAATAAATAAAGTTGCGGTTTCGATTTAAATATCAAATGTTTTCTTCCTAATTAAAATAAAAATTATTAATTGTAATAATCTGTAAAATTATTATTGTTATTCAATAATTTTATCAGTGCGACCCTGTTGTATTATCAATATAACATAATTCATTTTAGCCTTTGGGTAACCGCGATGATTCCCATAATATAAATTATAGTTTGCCTTACTGAAATAGAAATTGATAAAAACTTTTTCTTTTGTACATGTTTTGAACATCAGTATTCTGTTTAAATTATCATTATGACAATAAATAATGTGCTTTGTCTACACTGGGCATTGACTGAAATCAATTATAAAACAGTTTAATTTTTCAAAAACATTTATCTTTTACGTAGCAACTATAAAAATCAGTATTTCGTTAAAACTAATGAAAATGAAATGAAGGAATTTATTTCTAATACAGACTATACTTTTATTCAATCAGTAGAGGATATTAACGCTGTTTAGAATCCTTTTTGAGCATTGACTAGTATTAATAATGGGAACCATTCTCTTATTACCATTTAAAGTGAAAATAAAATTATATTCTTTTGTTTTATATATTTTTGCATCTTTTTAGAATTATGAGTTATATCCAATATAAGAAACGATCACATCCTTCTTTTTTACATAAATACCTGAGTCTTCATCATTCTGTGTATATGATTTTGGTGTGTGTCATAAAGTTGTCCGTGTGTTCTTTCTAAATATCCACTAAAATCCTGTTGAAATCTAACTGATGTGGTAATTTATTAGTTGAAATTTAGTGCCCATTTTGAGGTTTTTAAGATGCCATCAGAAATCTTTGGCCAAAAATATGAAAGCTTAACATTAAAATACAATATATGAGTTGAGAAACGTACCTAGTTTCATCATTTGTAATCTTAGCTCTTTTTTTACCATGAATTGGGCTACCATAAAAAGTCCGATTATCCTGATGTGGTAATTTATTTATTGAAATTTAATGGCCATTCTGAAGTTTACTAAGTGCTAACAGCAAGCTTTCAGCAAAAATATGAAAAGTTAATATCAAAATCCAATATATCATCTGAGCAATGCATCATGTTTCATCGGTTTTGAACTTAGTCCTCAGATCATTCTTTACCGCAAACAGCAGGGACCGCAATTTTTGTGATGCCTCTATTAGTATCTGAAGAAAGAATATATGAGCATATTTAAAAAAATTCTCATCGGTCAGTTTATAGAAAGTAATATTGCGCTTTCTTCTGCTAAATTATTCTGGCAATTCAACAATAAACATTAAGAAAGTTAGTCCTTAAATTTCACTGAAATTTCCTGTCCTTAAGTTTTTACTGAAACCTATATCGGTACGTATTTTTTAGTCAAAACAAGATGCTGTTAAAAGTAAAGTAACTGTTAAGTGTAAAGTTACTGTTAAGTGTAAAGCATCTTACTTAACACTGTTAAGTGTTAAAGTAAGATGCATCGTAATTTTTAGTTAAGATGCTGTTAAAAGATTATGCTATCCAAATGATGAAACTCAAAAGTCATTGAGTGGTTTTGTTGCTTAAAAAATATTATCATTAGTGGACTCTTCAACACCTATTTAAGCACAAGCAAATACTTGGATCTGCTTCCTGCAACCTCCTGATAATATAAAATGACATTATGTGTCAATTATAAAAAAAAGAGATTAAT
Source organism: Argiope argentata (assembly GCA_026289955.1). Lineage (NCBI taxonomy): Eukaryota > Metazoa > Arthropoda > Arachnida > Araneae > Araneidae > Argiope > Argiope argentata. Next base: position 359,457 of record JAOUZG010010699.1, on the reverse strand, counting down.
TTATTCTGCATAGAGGAAAGATGCTTAAAATCTAATTAAGCTTCAAATAGATCTTACTGCTGTTACTAATGGCAATTTCCATGGACAAGCTCCCCGCTGATACAGCAGCAGATTTAAGCTGAAAGGAGTGTCCCTTCGTTTTTGGAGTGGGGCCAACTAAGGCCAAGAGTACGACTTAGTTAAACACTCACCACATTTGCTTGCACAACCCCTTTTTACAGGGGGCACAGTTACACACCTCACAGATAGCACACAGAAGAACAACCATACCCAACCCGGGACTCACAGAACACGAGGAAGACACGCTACCTCTGAGCCAGAAAGCCGGCAGATATTAATGTGGCTCTGCAAACATATCTTCATTCTAAAACAACGTTCACATGAAGCCAACTATTGCGCGCAATAGAAAGCCACACCTACTTCAGGAAGATCACTTGTCGGCAATGGGAAAATGGCTAGTAGTTGTCCCAATTATATAGCCTTTTATCATTGACCAGTTACTATCACGTGATGTTCCTGAGGTAGGCGGGTCTATCTATTGTGTGCAGTAGTTGTTCACATGTGAATGCTGCTTAGCTTAAATACTGCAAGTTCAAGCATTTTAAACTAGATACTGGCAAACTTTCACAATAGCTATCTTCAAAGTTTTGGAGAGGAACATCAAGTGAAGTGATTATTTTATATTGAATTGGTTTGTTTACATTTTCACGTGTGAGAAAAAAACTCCCCGTGACTTAAAGCAAAAGGACGACAGCCTTTGTTACTAGATGCCTCACTGTTTATATTCAAGGAACTTGAAACAAGTGTGGAAGATACAAACATGATTTAGGAAATAAAAGTAAGTTATTTTATAATTTATTGTTTATCATCCTATTTTCTTTAAAGGTTTGTCCATAAAATTGTTTTAAATATGACTATAACGGGTATACAATTAATGCAGGTGAATGTAATTAAACTTTAAGTATTACCAACTCTCTCTCATAAAAAAAGTCTAGTTTAAAACGAAAAAAAGTATTACATGTCTCGAAATACTGTCATAATCAATAGTTCTACTGTTAATAGTTAAAATTAAACTATTTTAATGGTATGATGATGAGTTACTTTCTATGTTCAACCAGAATTGTAAATCAATTGTAGCAATATCCTCGATTATAATAATAGTTAATTCATTCAAATTAACTATGTTTATAACATTACCATTATGACTGTCTAAAACAATTATCAGAGAAATTTAAATTTTTAAATAAATTATTTATACTTGTTTCGAAAATTTAGATGCATGTTCACTGCCTGTTGTATTAACTCAGCCTAACTTCGCATTTCATATCACAATTGGTAAAGGTTACGTATAGTGTGCGCCTTGCCTTGCCAAGGATGCCAAGTCGCCAATAAAGATGGCAGACAAAGTAAACAAACACATCTATGGGATAGTTACTGTTACGAATTTTCGCAATATAATTATGATTTTTTTTACTGATAAGCATTGTCTTTTTATTTATTTTTTTCAGACCTTTTTCAGATTTTTTTTATCTTAAGAAAAAAACATCCTACGGCTTCGCTAGGCCCGGGAGCGGGAAACAGCATCGCTAGCACATTGAACATAAGGACTGTGTGGATACCATGAACAGTAAATAATAAATAATTGAGAAAGACAAAGACGCAGAAAGAATGGATTTAATAGGAAATTTTATTTATCGGAAATTTATTAAAAAGAGTTGAAGCTCATGTACAACTCAACCCTTGTAGGAACAAGTAAACAAAACATCAATAGGGTTACTACAAGAGCGTTGAGTTGGGTTGCCATATTGGCGGCAAACTCAGGGGCACACTAATGACCACTTTAAACTAAACGATTTTGAATATAAATATACCGATTCGAGAGAAAAAAAATCCGATTATTTTTATGACACATATTGCTTTCGTATCATACGAAGCGTATTACTGAAAATTACATTTTTCTTATTATCTGGGTTACTTTATTTTTTCAAAAATCAAATTATCGCTCCTAAGGATTTTTGATATAATCTCGTGCTATAAAGCAATGTATCTTTTTTCCACTTTGATTTCTTGAGAAATGGTACAGATCATTTCTTAATCAGAAAATAAAATCGATTATGAATTTTTTTAGAAAGTAAATGTCTAAAGAATTTTAAAAATGCTAAATTTTTTAAAAAATATGTAGCTGTATAATATATTAATAATGAAGTTATTTGGGTGTTATTAAAAGATTAAAAATTAATCTAAATGGACTAAAATTCAATAAAGGTTACTGGAAGCAATGCATGAACCAACGAGAAGGGTCTCTTCAAAATTCTCGTGTACTTTTGTATAATGGTCTTATAACTCTCCAGCTTTGCATAAATTTTTGGACCTTTTATAAGGCCACAGATATATTTGACATTGGTAACAAATATAGATACTTGTATTGAATCTGTGATTTTACTGTATAGGTTGTTTGAATATGTATTTTGCTTGCAGTTCTGACTATTTAAAACAAAAATTTGAAATGAAACTACAATTGTAATGTTTCTATATTGAATTTCATTGATATAAGTAATTACGTCAATGAATTATTGTATTTATATGCATGCGAACAACAGACATGTGAGCATTTTATAAATTTGTTTTTTTAAGCTTATATTTTAAATTGGAAGCACGCATCTTAAATCTTCCTTAATCATTCCGTTTTGTAGCTATCGAATTTACATATATTCACACAGTCAGTCATATTTTAAGGATTCGGTCAAAATTTCATAAAAATCTGCTTTTTCTAAATCCATGTGCCAAATTCCAGCTCCTTGAATTAGATATAATATTAATAAAATGTTTTAAAAAATTATTCACTTGAGATTCAATAAAATCTCGAATTCAAATTCTTTCTCTAGATTTCGTAAACAAGAAAATAATACTTTTCAAACTGAATTTTAGAGACCAAAGTTTAAAAAATTGAAATCCAATCTAAATATACAATAAAACGTAGTAGAAATATTTTAAAAATACATAGCTTACTCTAAAGTTTTTTTTTATTCAGTTTTTAGAAAAGACATACGTAGTAAAGATATTTTTTCCCTTAAACTTTTACGGACATGCGGAAAAGTAATCGAAAATAACAAGTAACAGTTAAGAATTGACAACTGCTTTTTTACTAATTCAAGTCCCTTCTTACGAGTTATAACCACAATAAAGGTCCAGCCACCTTATCCGAAGCATGATCAGAGAGTTTGAATGACTTTATTGACATGACAAAAATGAGTAGGTAGGAGCATCATCGACTTCAGTATTACTCACCCGCAAGAGGTATAAACAGTCATTAGTAGGGGGGGGGTAGCTAACTCCCCACTGCGCAGTTGCTATAACCACTTGAGTAGTATAAGGGCCGGGATAGCCTGGTTGGTAGAGCGTTGGAACTCGTACTCCGTGAGTTACGAATTCGAAGCTCACTGGCCAAAAGATTCCCCAAGTGCGTGGCGGCTGGAGCTCGTTAAATCTGTTCTTGGTCGCAAAGACCTCCATGCCGAGAGTAATACCACTGGAGGTACTGGGTCAGAGGTGATCGTTGTCTGTTCCAGGTCTAAATTACGATCTGAGATGAGTGAATGAATATGCATGAATGTAGTCCGCCTCCAAAAAAGGGTTATGGCTTGTGTGTAGCTAGGTCGTACTCTTGGCCCTAAATGGCGCTACTTGTAAAACAAGAGACGTATATCTACGGCTTAAAGTCTGCTGATATATCAGCGGGGCTTGTCCATGGCAAGTGCCATAAGTAACAACAACAACTTGAGTTGTTACAACAAACCAATAGCTTCTCATTCCAATATATACTGTAAGATGTCCACCCGTAGGAGTAAAGTTTTATAAATAATAAAGTATTGTAAGACCTTCTCTGTGCTGAAAAAGAAATTAGCTTTTTATTTTCTTTCCAATATACTTTCCTTGCATATAATTTTTGCATGCTAAAAAAATTCAACCTAAATCTCATTTTGCTTCTTTCTTTAGCTAGATCAAGAAAATACTTAAATAACTTAACCCCTTAACTGGTCTATTTTCCTTACTATCTAATAAGATGACACCTTCTATTTTAGGAATATTTTCTTATTTTGATTCAAATGGAAATCCATGGAATACTTGGTTTATTTACGTATTCGAAGTCATTTTATTATTGAATTATAATTGTTATTAATGATTTATTTTTTGTTTGTCAACTATCAAAATTCGATAAATCAATGCACGTACAGCGTACCGGCAAACCGGTTAAGGGGTTAAAAAGGGCGGTAAACATTTTTCTCCTCTACTTTAAACATTTTATAAGGATATTTAAAAAAATGGTAATCGAAACTAATTTGTTCATGTCAGCAAATAAACTATTTAAGTCAATAGTTTTATTAAATTAAACCCTCATTAATATTTCCCACAGAAATATGATTTTATAGAATGAGAGTTTAAGTATATAAAATAAATTAGAAAAAACCCTTACATTTAAATGCAAGAAATTGAATTGAGATTTTTCTAATAAATCAACTTTATTCAATTATGTAAAACCATAAACGTTAACTGAGCAGAATGCGATACAAGAGGATGAAATCAATGCTTTCCAATGCATATTATTTATGAAAGTGGCTGAATTTTTAATCCTCTTCAATCCCCCAACAGCTAAAATCTATTAAAAGCATTAAGATTCCAAAAAGCACAGCCTTCTCACAAAAGCAAGCCCACCGCTCCTGAGCCCTGAATAGAAAACAATTTGCCTTAATCAATTCCCATTGTTGCGCGCAACGCATTCTTCCCTATCGGTCTCTGTTGCATGCCTCTAATTACCAACCTTGGAATCAAAAAGCATTCCTGCCCCGTCCTCCCATGTGGTCATGATTGACGATCTGTCATTCGCCAGCGAAAGATCAAAGGGTTTGGCTTTCTGGAAGTGTTTTTCAATAACTACTTCCGGTGGAAGGAAGACAATGTTATCTTTTGTCAGCTGCGTTCTACTGCGAACAATAAGATGAGGAATCGTCTGCCGAGGCTTTGTGCTTGTCTCTAACTATTGTATTCATGGGGATGGGGGAGAATGGGTGGCAGCGATTGTGCAAGTATCGATTTCGGCCAATGTCGTTCGGAAAGGAATTGTTTTATAGAAGAATAAAATAAAAGTCGGTCAGTGTCGACAAGCCAGGATGAGGTTGTTGATGGCAGAGCAACTAGTACCAAAACCATCCAAGTGTAATGGATTGGGAATTGATTTGTGAAAACACGGAGAATTGCTTCAGTCGGTCGTGTACCAGAATTTATTTTCGAATGCGTTTTGTGATGGATGGTATAGATTTTCATTTCCATTGTGCTTTCTGCCTAAGTTGTTCTTTATCGAATCCATGTATATAATGTCAATGTATATATGCATACAAGGCTTCCACAAGGAGTAATTTTTGAAATCGTTAACTCATCCTTATGTTAACCCAATTATTCAGTTCACATGAATCATTGGATTTCCTGTATTTTTACGATATATATGAAAGGATTTATTAAGTATTGTTTAAAAATCGTAATGAATTTTATTAGATACATTGAAATCCAATATAAAGAACTTTATCCAGATGCTTTATAAATATAGTTATTTGTATCTACATTTAATTCCTCTTCGAATATGGAATTTCTTAAAGTAAATCGTTAGTTAAGATAAATCGAATCCAATTTTACCTTGATATTAGTAAGAAACTAGAGTTAACGAAGCCTTCACAAATGAATTGATTTGTATCATTTTAATTATCTGATTATGTCTAATAGAAATAATAAACAAAGACAAATGCATCTTTATAATTTCATTTTCTGATCATTATTATCCTTAAGCCATATTGCATTACATGATATAACTATAGATTATCGCATTCCAATTTTCATTCGGATTCCTCTATTTTATAATGAAAAATTATTACAAAAGCAATTGCCCTGATTATAGACAATTCACTTATCTTTATTAAATTAATATGTTTAATATGTTTCATTTAACATCAATCATTTATTTTTATATTTTTATTGATTTCCATTACTAGCCTTTATTTATTAGTATTTCCTATTAGAATGAAGAAACTCGATCATAAGATTGTAGAAAAGAGACAAATTCCTTTATCAGATCCAATGAGAATGGTCTTCCTGAAGCTTTATCACATACTCTAATAAAGCTTATTCTTCTCCCATTGCCCTCGCATAAAATTGTGAACTTTGTATAAGTTTGTGTGGTAATAAGGAATAAAAGTTGTTAAATATAGTATATTAATATGCAAAAAGTATTTTGGACGATTTTTTCTTCAACTGACTGCGATCAAAATTTAACACAGATTTACTGTTACAAGATAGTACAATAAAATTTCATTGATTAAATAGTAGCGTTTATGTATTCTTGTATTCATATGCATAAGCAAACACAGACTAAGAGATGGTCAATCTTTTGACAGATTTGGTTCAAAATTTGATGAGAATCATCAAAATTTGATGTTAAACAGTGTACATTTCCCTTTACATTTTCAATTGATCAGTTTGCCTATATTTTCTTTCACCACCAAATATCCGCAAACTTGGAGTCTCTAGTATTCATTGTCGGTTGAATGGATATACGTGGAAATGTTTATTAAGAAAAAAAAACATTGTTTACTTACAATACACATAAAAAGTAATTATGTACATTGTTATGATGCTGAAGAGGATGCTCGTTGGGGATAATGAGTAGATGATTTCTATTGAAGTTAATATCCTGAACAACTTGGTTGAGATACGAGACGATAATTTATTCAAGACTTGGATGTGGGTAGATCAATTCCTCGTTGTCTTGTAGGAACCCCTCAAGATTTCTAATTTTGACCTGGAGAATCATTTTTCCCATTACAATGATCCACTAGATTCTTTCGAGGTCGTCGTGGTTGGGTTTTTTTTAGAGGGAAAGATGTGATGAGATGGCAGCTAGTGGCGTAATGCGTAGGTCCACCTACTTCACCGCAACCACATTGATCCGATCCTTTAATATTGAATCGCTAGAAATACGAAGAAAAAAGGTCATGGCCAGTTGTAAAGATAATGTCAAGCTCGTTCCATGATGATGGGTTACAGGAGACTTTGGAGATAATTTGATAGATGCTTCTGCCAGTGTTATAGCTGTTTTAAGTTGGTTAAAATTAAAAATACTTCAAAAGCTGACTTATTAAGTTGAATCAATGTCCCATTCTTCTGGTCATCACTGTTGGCTCAATTCATTTACTTATGCTTAGTTTATGATTAGTTTTAATCTGCTGATCGTATCAGCGGGGGCTTGTCCATGGCAAGTGCCATTAGGTGGACTCGACTTAGCCTAGTTGGGGCCCGGTTCAAAAGATTTTAGGGGCCCCCTTCTGCTTCACTACTTTAGTAATGAAGAAGATTCATTAAGAAATTGAACTTAAAATAATATTTATATTCGATTTGGGACCCCTAATTATGTGGGGCCCCGGGTGAACTGCCACGTATGCCCCTGCCTTAAACAGGCCCTGGCCATTAGTAACAACACAACAAAAACAATATAATTAGTTTTAATTATACTTTCATAGCCAGAGAAAACAAACTTTTTGTGAATGTATTCCATTCAAAATTTCATAGAAATTTATAAAATGCAAATTTTTGCATTTCACTTTTATACTGACTATATATATTTTTATTTATTATTTTTAGCCCTAAACAGAATATAAAATGTGTTTCTACACTGCTTCTATGGTAAAATAAATCTAAACTGATTTATTATTTTTAGTTCCGATCACCATATAAATCTTGTCTTTACAGTTTCAGGGAAGAACTAATGGGATTTATGCTAACTTACATAAAAATATTCAATTTGAGGGGGGGGGTCATATTTCACCTATTCTTTAAGGAAAAATAATCAATTAAAAATTAATCATGCATTTTAGATTCGTGAAGGTCCATGCAGCGAAGCTTAATCAAAATTTTAAATAAGAATTATTTTAAAGATTTCAATATAGATAGATAGATAGATTGCTACTCTTCACAGACAAGAAAGCCAAAAATACAAAAGCTAGCATTAAAAAATTATTTAAAATAAAAATTTCAAAAAATATCTTTAACAAATACTCTAAAAGTAGATATTTTTCTTTATTCTTTAAAATCTTTTAAAAAAGTAAAGTAAAAACATTTTTCACTATGCGCAAAGATAAGAATAAAAGCCATGCGAAAATGTTGGACGCATATCTTTGAAGGGTAAAAATATTTTGGCGTCTAGGCGCGCGAAATTTTTGCAACAGCCCCAGAACTCATAAAAAGGGCTTCAAATGACCCCCTATAAAATAAAGTCCGAATACATGATAAACGAGGGGCTAAAGTTTTACGACTTTTCATTCTTCTGTTGCGCTCGCACTTATGGATTTGCAGCCCGAATAAGGCCGAGATGAAAAAGGATTTTAGACTAAAAATATTAAAAGGGCCCTAAAAGCTCCGTTATTGCCTACTCATAAGATTATCTATGTCGGAAATCAGTTAAATCAGATGAAAGGGTATTTTTACATGCGAAGAACGTAAAACGTTTGATTTTATTCTAGTGTCGTAATGCTTTTGTTTGCAGTGCGATGGAAATAATAAATGGAAGTTCAAATGTTGGAGAAAGGGGCGTTGGAAGTTCATGAAATGTTTTTCTAAATAAATTGAAAATTATTCAGTCGTTAAAAAGCAATTTCTTTCAATCAATATCATAAATTTATTATTGAATTAATGAAGGAAATGGGAATTAGCGTGGAAGTAAATAACAATTTTTTTTACAAACATAAAAATTCACTTCCTTTTTGAATATCATTTAATGAAAGTGTTCATTTAAGGTATTTGGTGTGGATTTATGATATATTTGATTAGTAATGAGTTATTATTGTAGACCTTTTAAGTTGGTTAAAATTAAAAATATTTTAAAAGATGATTTAATAAATGCAGCAATCAAAAGAAAATGTCATAAAAACATGGAAAAATGAATATATTTTTTAAATTTTGAGATGACTCTATTTCATTTCACCAAGGAAACTGCTTAACTAAGATTTTGTATAACAAAGAAATAAAATTAATTATTATGACATCAAATTAATTAACAATTAGATAAATTCTTTTGAGAGAGTCTACCAATTGCTCCTATGACATTATATCTTTATTTTGAGTATCTTCCTGATCATAGATTCTGGAGACCCTCAAATTTTTCGTCCTATAGATATATTCGTATTTCTTAACAGACTTCATTTTCGTGTTCGTATATACGAATTCGAATTCAAATATTCATTTATTATATGAATGGTGCAATTTTCTGTTTGTTGAATCTCCATGGTTAGACTGTTGAACCTAAAGTCATAAAATCTGTCACAAATAATTTTTAGAAATTAAAAATGTGTACTTGAGAAAAAATTGTTAAAATTCTATTTCGGAATTTAATTAATAAACATTTGTTATGAAATCAAACCCTTTCATTTTTCTTTTAAACATTTTTTCTCGTGACTGAATGATTGATTAGAATGGAGATCAATAAACTCTTTATTTCCTGCAGTATTTACAAGAGAAATCAGAAAGTGAAACTGAAGAACCGATAAAAAAATTTTTTGATTCCTTTTATACTTAACGATTGTATCCAGATATAAATGAAAAATTGGAATTAAATTTTCTAAATGTTCCATTAATGATAGAATTTTATAGACTCAGATTCCATTATCTGGAGGAAATGAATAGTATATCTGATGAAAAAATGTAAGTATTATTTTTCACCTGAAATTATCAAATACGTAATGCTTTATAAACTTGAAGCTAAGGAACAGGGCATCTAGTACTAGGCATTTAGGTATTTCTAAAGAATGTATAAAGTCCTGGCTAATTTTAGTGTCTCTAGCACTACTTTTTAGGGTTTTATGGGATTTTCCATAGATTGCGTTTTCAGTACTTATGGCTTTAACCATCTGTATCTTCCAATTTTTTAGAAAAATTACGGAACTTATCTAATGTTATGTTTGTATTTTTGGTAGTCAATCTTTGTATTCAAGATTTCTTCTCCGTAAATGCTTTCTTTATAAAACTAATCAGAACTTCATAACAGTATTTGTTGCTCCAAGATTTCAACAGAAACTTCGGAAGTCAGAATGAAATATCCATTTGAATGGAGCATTTTGTTACTTATTTAGATTTTGGGATTTCCTTTTGATAGAATTCCGGTGCACAAATCATTAGGATGAATAGATGACATTGGGACCCCTTCACATTAACTGTTTTTAAGGGCATTTTATATTAATTGACTTCTTTTTGGGAAAATTCACGAAAGGAAATGTCTTCATTTGAAGTTCCGCGGCAATTAATGTATTAAACGTGGGCAAAGAAGAATAATGCATCTAAATAACAAAAGATAGTATCATTTGTAGAGATAATCGACGAATACTCCCTGTATCTAGAAAAACTCATTTTTTGTGATTTGAGTTATTTAACTTTAGTACACCTTTAAATTGAATTTAAAGTGTAAAAAGTGACAGTAAATTTCTTTTAAAGTGTTTTTATCAACATAATTTGACAACATTTTTGAGTATACAGTAGACATCTGCGCTGTTGGATGAAGAAAACTTCAATACGACTAGAACTTTTTAATATCTTCGTCAGTGAGTAAAATAAGAGTTTTTTATCACAAGAATCTCCCTTAGGAAGATATTTTGTTCTTGCAAAAATAGACATTATATGCTTTTCGATATTTTCCTTAGTAATCACCATTGCTTTTTAGAACAAAATTAAAATACTTCAATTAAAATAGTTGCACCACAATTTTTGCGATTAAAAACCAAATTCCTGCTTGATTCATTTTTAGTTCTCATCGTTTGTAATATTTTTTTCAATGAAACTATCATTCAGAGAGTATATATTCAAAATAGCCTTTTAATTTTCTTGCAGATTAAAATTAATTTATTCCAGCTGTTTTTCAAATGAAGAAATTAAAATCTAATTATCGGCTACTTAAAATACCCTATGCATCATTTTAAAACGTTATAAATTTAATGAATTTTTAAAGTCAAATTTCAATTTTGTTTTTTTTTAATGGGGAACAATCGATTTTTCAGTCCCATTAATTGTAAAGCATCCCTATTACTATATAGTTTTGTTGGTATGAATGCGATGTATTATATAATGGATTAATATAAAATGACTTGAGATTGTGCAACTAGATGAAAAAATGGAATGGTAAACTGTTATATTTATTCACAATATATTTGGGTATTCCCATTAATCGAATCAACGAGAGTATCAAAAAAAAGCATTCTCAAAGCGTTGCTAGTATACTTGCGAGACTGAGAAACTTCAGATACATTTGACAATAAGCTCAGATATTGATTTGAATAAGCCTGTCACAGGGGATCAAGAGTTCAATCATAAGCTCAATCATATGAATATAAATTGGTATCTTTTCTTTGTAAAGTGATGCTGAAATACTAAGGTAGTAGTATTTGAAGTATAAGTTTCAATTAGGTCCAACAAACGAGACCAAAATTTTCACTCAGATGCTTTTAAGGAAATCGCTACTTTTCAATTTAATACTAACCCCTAGAACGGAAATGACGAGTTCAGCTCGTCATAAACTTTCCTGAACAAACTGACAATGACGATCTTGACTCGCTCGAAATTATTGAGGTTTGATGCTTTTTTGAGAGAAGTATGTGTAAGTCATACCGAGTCTATTGTTTTGATATACTTGTGTGCATGCTTCTAGTTACCGTTAGAATGTAATTTGTATAAACATATATGTATAAATGTTGAAACGCGTACTTACTTCCGTTTCAATACTATGTAGGATTGTAATATTTTTGTTAATCATTAATGAAGAATTAACCGACACTAATTATATTTTTATAAATACATAACAATAAACATTCATAGAAATGTGTGAAACCAATATTATTTTTAATAACAAATTATTTGAGCACAAAATCGTAAGTTTCTATATCAAGCCCTCCTCTTAAAACTAAGAAAATTAAATCGTCTGTCAGAGCAGTGCTGACTGAAAAGAAACTGTCCTTCAAGGGGTTAAGAAATTTAAGTTAACTTCCAAAAACCAACAATTTGTAGAGACAGTATTCTTGCTAAAGCAAAGTTTGAACTGCCATTTTAAATAAGAGTAGCTGAGATTTCAGTTAGAGGAAAGGACATACTTGTTTATTCAATTCCTGTTTTTGAACATGATATATTTTGTCCTATTTCTTGTACATAGTCTACAACCAGTACGACAGAATTTGTTGTACTGTCTGCTGTCCTTATCATAGCCCGTCCATAACACCAGTATATTCCCGAAATTTGCATCTTCTTTGAGGTGGTTGTCCCTCAAATTGAAAGTGGCAAATTTCTAACCCATGTCCTCATCTTTTCGTATATTTGTGAACCTGTTAAATGAGTAACAGGTAAACAATTCAAGAAAGTCTCTTCAAATTTCTCAATATTAAGGTGAGTTCACACAAGGCCAATTACTGCGCGCAATAGAAGATCACGCCTACTTCCTGAAAAATCAAGCGACCACAATGGCACAACCATTTGCCATTGTCCCAATGACGTTGTCTCAACTGTACAGACGAGGACAATACAGAGACAACAGCACAGGGATAGGATTGCAAGCATTATTTTGCTTCGTGTGAACCCAGCTTTGATCCAAATTCTTGTTAAACAACAAAGGAATATTCTATCCTACTGCCATTGGTGGGATGCTAAGCTATTGGTGAGATACATCTGTATTGCCATTAGTAAAAAAGTAATACAAAGGAGAAATTTCTCATAAGAATTGCAGCACATAATTGTTGCAGTATTAATATAAAGAGTACAATATACAAAGATAACAGGAGACAGCAAATGAGAATAAAATTTTTTTCCAAAAATAATATGCTTCATTTAAACATCGCTAAAATGTTTACAAAATTGAAAAACAAAATCACCGTCTAAATCGATTTACATTGAAAGAGAGAGAGAGAAATAAGAAAGAAATTTAAAGCTGTTACTCTTTTAGTACAAAAGATAAAAATATTTTTCTTTCGCCATTTAGAAATTGCTCGTCTAGTTGCATTTTTACAGCACATCTTCATCTTTTTAAAACAACCTAAAGCTGCATAAAGGAACAAAAGTCTGAAAACCGATTGCTTGGTGCTCGGGCCTTTGTATTCATGTAGATATTTTGCAATAAAACAGAGAATGATCAAATCGTGAATGGGAGTTTCTTTTCCATGCTTTACGAGGGAGAGATTCGAAGTCGTTTAAATTGATGTCCCTTTGTGTCAAGAATCGTAAATTGTTACTCTCCACTTTTTTACAACAATCCCAGGAAAAAGAAGTGAGCACATCAAAATAGCACTGAAACAAGTGCAGATGGAATTAAAATGGGATGAAGGCGACTCCCAGTTCTAGAATTAGTTTTTCGATAAATGAAGTGTAGGTGATTGCTAAAAATATTTTTATTTAGAATTTGATATCAGTTTATAGTTAAAGAAGTATTTCGTATGATTTGAATAGTTCTTGAAATATTAAACTAGTAACGCAAGATAAGATTCATTCAGTTTTTGTTGTGTTTTTTTCCGTCGGGTATTGGCACTTCATAAACGGAACAGAATATAGATATTCCAGATGCCAGTCATATAGGAATCTATGGATTATAACATTAACTCTCACATTTCATAATATTCTATCTGGGTGTAAAGAGAAAGTCGGAAAAAAGTAATATATTTACGTGTTATGTAATTTTGTTATGTTACTGTCTTTATTTCAAAGATTTTATATCGTTAATATTGATAGAATTCTTTTTTTTCTTGTTGCAATTATTATCAGTCGCCTAAATCTTTTACCAAATAGACCTTTTTCCATTCAATGGCTCTTTATTTACAAAATTCTTTTTTATTTCTGCATTATAACTATTCGGTAAATGTCATAATATAAATTTATCTACGGACATTTGGAAAAATAATATTTAGTAGTTATATTTATCATACATGTTTTTTTTGTTTTATCTGTTATTTTATGCTTTTCTTATATGTTCATCAAATTGGATTTTTTTTGAGTTATTATATTATTAAAGTTAAAGCAAACGATTTTTATTTTAATTAAAACATTAATAAAGGTTATTGGCAAACGATTTTTATTTTAATTAAAGCATTATTAAAAGTTATTGGCAAACGATTGTTATTTTAATTAAAGCATTATTAAAAGATATTGGCAAACGATTTTTATTTTAATTAAAGCATTATTAAAAGTTATAGGAAAACGAATTTTATTTTAATTAAAGCATTATTAAAAGTTAAAAGAAAACAATTTTTTTTGTAAACATATTTTATTATTTGTATTTCAATATTTTCTTGTATATGCTGTTTGAGTGAAAGAAATAAAAAATGGAGATTAAATTAAAATGCTTGGAGTACCATTTTTATTTTAAGACCTTCTGCAAGCTATATTTTGAAGCTTAAAAAATGGATTGTTTTTGGAAATCACAAAAAAATATCTATTCATTCTGATTAGTTAACTGTTCAATAAAATAAAATTAAATTAAAAAAATTTCCTCTGCATAACATTAGAGATTTATGAAATGCAAGAAATCCAGTTGTTAATATTACGCAGTTTAGTGGTTTAAATAAAATAACTCAATAAGCAATGAGAAAAGGTTTTTTTTCTTTCAAGTTTAACCCTATAAGGCATGACTTTTTATTTTTATTTTTTAGATAAAAAATAGTATACGTGTTTTGAATAGTTGCATACTTTTCAAGAAAATTACTTTAAAAACTTTAAGTATTTTTCTTCCGGAAATTAAAATATATCAAATAGTTATATTCTAATATAAACAATGTCCCAATGACTCAAATCACATTATAATAATTCTGCAATAGAAATAAACTTTTTTATTTATATATTTTTTAAGAAGTAAAAAGCATTTTGATTGCAGTTTAATTTATAAAACTATTCATAAAAAAGCCAGCCTTGTATCTTTTTAAGTTTTCAATTTAAATCTAATTCTAATATAGTTATTATATTCTATCAGTCGTTTTTACAAGTCTTTTATTTTTAAAAAAAGTTTTTAAAATGGGATATTTCAAACATTAATTGTTACCTTTTAAAACAGTCAAGTGAATTGTATGAATGGAAATAGAAACATATATCCAAACGACTACATGATGCACTGGGGTGATAAGTTGAAAATTTTGACCTTTTTCAGATGTTTGATGTCTGGTGTCTGTAAATCTCAGTAATGAAACTAAGGCTGGTATTATCTCAACTAAATTGTCCTTTTATTCCCTTTTTCCTTTCATCTTAATCGTTTTATTACTGTTTGATATAGGGGTTTTATGTTGATATTCCCCAAACGGTATTTTGTGGGGAATGAATTTTTGACTGAAGTGAATTCCTGAAGTTTGGAAAATATTTTATAATTACGAAATTATTCATCTTAAGCTCTTATTCATCTTCAAAAGAGGATTTCTACCCTTTGTAAAATATATGCAATGCAAAGTGGATAGCCATATTCCACCCTGCATCTATGCAATATGAAGTGCGAGTTATAAAAAGGAGTCGTTCTACAAGTTTAATTTTAAAATTGCATATTTTCAAGATCTTATAATTGGATATATAAACGGGACTAGGAAAAAATTATTTTATACTATATAATCCATTTTAAAAACTTTATGTATTAACTTTTTATTTAAATATCTATTTTCAGCTTTTTAATCTTGTATCTATAAAATATTGAAATCCGTTTTAAACTAACTTCCCAATGAACTAACGGTTTGGTATGGCGCCATCTGTTGGTAAGAAACGTTTATAATCGATTATAAAATTTGTGCAAATAAATAGACGGCCACTAAAGGAAGTTATTATAGAATTATTTTCTAATTCTAACCCTGATTAAAGTTTCAGATCTCCAGTTCATCGCGTATTAGTTTAAATTCTGTTACTTCTGTTGTGAAGTGAAGAATTTGCACTAACTAAACAAGCAGTGGCAAAAGCAAATTAATACAAATATGTGAACAGATCTTTTACATAAGCATAGAAATTATGTTTCAATGCTACCAGAGTTGTTATTGTTTCATTTAATTAGCTCCTAGAAACTAAATTTTGATGTTAGGTATTCAATGTATTATATATGTTTATTGAAGTATCGTATTAAACTAAAAAAGGAAATATTTTTCAAATGAACTTTAAAAACAAGAAAAATACGAACATAAATTTGCTTTATAAATCTTAAATACCCTTTTGTATTTTGAATAAATTGTCAAAATAAATTAAATCATTTTATTAAATGGAGGGGGGAAAACCAAGCCCGCTCTTAATTTTCAGCCCCGCAGAATACTGGAATTAAAACTGGAGCATTTGGTAGTGACAGTGACAAATAATCGCATGTCTTTGTGGATACGCCTAGTATTTTTGCATCGTGTTTTTAATTGCATGATAAAAAATTGACAATTTGACGAGGTAATGGGCTAATAAATTCCTTAAATCCTGATTCTTGCTTTCATTGGTCTAAGAAGCTTTAGAATGCAAAAGTTAAGTTTATGCTTTTAACTGATTACATTTTGATTGTTCTCTATCTGTGTTGTCTAAAGAGTTTTATTTATGCTAAGTTGCATTGTTACTTCAGCGGGTTGCATAAAATATAAAATGCTGGGGAACACAAGGTAGATATGCTCTTTTGTGCATTTTCCGGCAGGAATTGAAGAATGCTGTAAACCACCTGCTCAGTTTCCCACAGCTGTTGACATTCTAAGAAGTAAAAACATTCGAAAAGACATTTCAGAACTATATATGCTAATGTCGTATTTTTATTTCTTGAATAAACGCTTCGTCCAAAACAGCTTGTAGTAGGCCTTTGTTGAGTCCCGAGACTCTTTTCATATATTTTTTCTTTCAAACCTGTTTTGAAATGTAATTTCAAACTCCATATTCATTCTGGTTCTTGGGAAGTTTTTAAATAAATCTCCAGAACATAAAAGTTAGAATTTTCACCAGACACACGCAGTGACTGAAGTTCCTCTGCTACCATTTTGAGCAAATGCAAACTTTTACTGCATTTAAAAGGGTTTTTTAAGTGCATAATAAGCGGAACAATACATATCTTTCTAGTTTGAAATGTTTTCATACTGAATTGTACTCTTTTCTGCCTTAATTAAGAAACGTGTATGCAATGACTGAAGAAAATATTTTATCTGTTTGTTTAATAGTATAATTTTTGTGGTTTTGAGCCATTTTTAGGATAGATGATGATTAAGTCTTTTCGGAATTTTTGAGATAAATGATGTCACATTAACATTTCACATTATTAAACATATCTTTTTATACATTCTTGTAGTTTCAGCATCAATTCCATTGATTAACAAGTTGTCTACCATGTAAGTCTTGAAATTGCGATTCACAGCAGCGAATTAGTTCACATCTCTTATCAAGTTCAATGACCCTTTCTCAACTATAGTTAAATGATAACAAAGAAATAAGAATAAGATATATGACTTGATTTTCAGGTGAATTTATAGTGAATCTTCTGGCGTTTATTTATGATTAACCGTCATCTAGGACAAGTTTGTTCATGAAAAATATTGGTTGGGTTTAATTTGAATCAAATCTTTTCTAATAATACTTCATAATAATAATTCTCTCAAAAATATTTTAAATAACGATTTGGGATATGGATATTAAAGATATTGTTACGTTTTTAGCCTAGCGGGTTTGGATTGAATGGACTTGACTTGAGGACAGCACAAACAAATTTATTTACAACTATTTACAGTTATTTACAGAATAATTGATAAAGTAAAAATTTCAGATAAACCAAATCCAGCAGTCAACAGCCACTTACAGCGTAAATGCAAGTCTTACGCAAAATAAACTCAGTTTTCAAAACAGCTATAGTATAGCACAGCAACAGTCAATCACAGCGAGCTCAATAACACAACATTAACAGCAAACGTAAACACAGCTCACTAATAACAAGCCAGAAAATTAATCCTCTAGTCCAACGGAAACGCTTTCTTTTTGCGAGGAACTGCCGTTTGCAGCAACCCGTCCCTTTTATAGCCGGGCGAGGGAGACGCGAAGCTTCGGAAATCACAGCGAGAGATCCAGTGGCTGCCAGACTATTCCTTTCGCCAAACCAACCCGGTTGGTGCCAAGCTCTTTGACGCCGTCGCCAATCGCTCTCCCTTCCGTGCCTTCAGCGGCGTTCGCCCGTTTTTAACAATATATTTTGATATATCGATATTCATTTTTTGTAAACATAACTGCCTGCATTACCTAACATCTAACTACACTTAGTCTTGCGTAATCTTATTTATATCTTGGAGTTTCTGATTCCAATGTTGAAATGGTAAGGGGCGGTTTGATATATACAATGTGAATATAACCGACAGCATCAATAGAATTAATCTGAATATTTAATTATTCGGATAATAGTATTTTAAAATAAAATCCCTTAATTCCTAGTACTGAATTCCTTGTGTAATTAATATCTTAATTGGCATTGCTTATATGTTCCATAAAAATGGAAATAAAGTCAAACAGTATAAAGTCATTATTGTATTGCAAAGTATATTAAACAGGCTTTAGTATTTAACTATCTCATTTATAAGTTCACTTTTCCTCAAAATGATGGAATATCCGAATATTTTTAACTATAAAAATAATTCTATTTCCCCTCCCTTCTTTCAAAAATCTCTTTTGGAATCAGTGTTCTTTATAGATTGACATAAAAAAAGAGAACCCCCTTACTTCATGAACACTAAACAAATGCATGCTCCAGCGTCTTGTGGAAGTTCTTAAAAAATTTCCCTGTTTCCTTAACTCGATCTGGGCGAGTATCTCCATTGTACCAAATACGCACTTTGGGTATTCTGTTAGTCATAATTAACGAAAGGGGAGATTTCATATTGGTAACTAAACTTCTTGAGTATCCGTCATAATTTTTCTTAACACACATTTACAGAATTCAGTATTGATAAAGTTAACGATAAAAAATACGTGATTAACTATTTGATGAAATAATAAAAATAATTAGTATTTCATTGCAATAATAAAAGATATAGCAATTATAAATAATCCCCTTTCAAAATGCCAAAAATTAATGGAAAAATTCTAAAATAATTAAAGAGTATTTTGGATTTGAAAACCGTGTAAATATAATTTTTGAAATAATATTCTTTTAATTTCTAACCGACGAAAGACAAAAGATCTTTTTAAAATTTTAATTAATATTATTTTCAAAATTTTTAAAACTTTTCTCCCAGATTCACTTTTTTACTCCTCTGTTCAAAATTCTACAGCTCTAATTTTAAAAAATATATCTTGTAGAATACTTATAGCCACAATGCTTACATTTCGCTTTTTCTAATACTAGAAATCAATACACTGATTGGATTAATACTGCTAACAAGAGATAATTTACATTTTCTATAATCTTTTGAAATCACTTCAAACAATGATACATTCTCGCTAGCAAAACTGAAACTTTTGTTCTGTCTTTATAATAATGGCGGTACTAATCCTTCTTTGTCCAGCTTATCTAATGAAGATCATTATTCAAAGACTCGTGAAAATGGAAATCGTGGCATCTCCTACTTGCAAAAAAAACATACACAATCTAATTCATATTACTAGTGGTATAAGTCTTACTTTGCGCATATATGAGGGAGGATTCAGTTTTCTTGAAGGATTTTTTAAAATAAGAATGCAGCTTGTGTGTGTTTCACTCGAATAACCAGAGAGGGCACTCACCCCAAAACTAGTTTGCTCGCTCTGTAATAAAGGTGTGATAACAGAGAAAATAGAGTAACTAGAGAATAACCACTCGAATAACCATAGA
>JAOUZG010010699.1:322459-339616 GCA_026289955.1 Argiope argentata | reverse complement strand
TAGTCATCCGAAAACTAACTCGCTCGCTCTATAATAAAGGTGTGATACCAGAGGAAATAGAATAACTTGAGAATACCCAGAGAGAATAGTCATCCCAAAACTAACTTTCTTGCTCTATAATAAAGATGTGATACCAGAAAAACCTTGTATGGCAAGGGTGTACAATTGTTAAGAAATTTTAACCTTCAGTGTGAATTGAGGAGTTTTACTGTATCTCTCGTGCCAACATTGGTGAATTATTTGGCGATTTAGTCATGGCGTTGTTTAATATAATCAAATAAAACTATATTTTACCCACTCCCATTAAAACAAAAAAAATTTAACAAAATTGCACTTTTAATCACAAAAATCTCGTCATATTTCATGCATTTAACTCACTGCGTTTTTGAGTTACCACGTTTACATATATTTAACTTCCTCTCTACTTTTTCTCTGGTATCATACATTTATTATAGAACAAGCGAGAGAGGTAGAGTTAATTTGGAGGTGACTACCCTCTCTGGTTATTCGAGTGGTTATCCTGAAAGTACAGATGGGCTGATGATACATCCTTCGTTGAATTTGGTTTACGATTTGATAGGAGTCTACATTGTCGATACTAAATTTGTGGGTTTAATTCTATCCATCCAGCTCACTTCGTTTTGTGGTTAACGTGCTAACTTAAATTCAAACAGCTGGGCATACTGACTTCCTGCGAAGAGATTTCGAAGAAAATTTTATTTAAAAAATCTACAAATTTGGTAGGACTGTAGAGTAAAAATTAAATATCATCTAATTTTCTTAAAGCTTTTTTCAGATCTTTCTAACAATCGGACAGACGAATCTTTTCTAAAAATGTGTTTTTCGAACTCAGCGTCTAAAATGTGTGCATTCCTTAAAATTTGGATCCCAGGGTTTGGTTTTATTTGACTACTACTATAGTGTTTCTTTACTAAGCATAAGAGAAAGTTTTTAAAAAATGCCAAGGAGACACCCAGAAGCAGTCCTTACTCGAAAGAGAGTTTGAATAATTTAGTCGCCAAAACCTAGAAATATACACAAAAATTCTATTGATATAGCATCTCTAACAGTAGTCAGAACACTATTAATTATATTCCTCAGAATTTTCAAATAATAAGTATAAAGGTATAAATGATTGTATCACAAAATTTAAAAATTTACAAAATACAAAAAAAAAAAAATTAAATGAAATCTGCTATGCATATTTCAATGTATCATGTCAGAACATCATATCTTGAACGGCCAAGCACCACATGCTCGTGCAAGTTAAATTATATTTTTATCCATTTTAATCGTTTCATTGAATGAGTCACTTTAATATTGCAAACGATCCAAAAAAAACTTTGTCTCCCGTTTATTGCTTTAAAAATATTATTTCATTTCATATAATCACGTGCTCAAAATGGCATTTTTATGGGTTTTATTTGCTGTAGTCATTAACTTATTTTTTTAATCGCAGCTTTTGTAAATGCAATTGCAAAGCGTTATTAAAAGCTGATTTTTTGAGATGCTCGTGCAGATAATAAAATTTTTATTTTTCGTCTACGGATTTTTGTTTATGCCACAACCTCATCCCATAAATATCATGTTCTGGCATGATAATAAAATTTACAAGATCTATTTTAGCCTTATTATGTTTCTAGCTTATTAAACTTCGAGCCACTTATTTATGGCCAGTATGGTCTACACCGCACACTGGCAATGAATAAACCCAGAAAGATTCGATGTTATTGATCAAAAATTATATATTAAATATGATGCAATGGATAGAGCATTAAATTATTCACGACGAAAGCTATGTAAAAGAGAACCGAGATCGGTTTAGGATTCAGTGAATCACTACATATGACCCATATTACAATACCATTCTCCCTTGTCCGTTCTAAGAGCAGGGAAAACTAAGAGCACAGATCTAAATCCAATTTGTCGAAAGTGGGCGATCACATTCCAGAACACACGCAACCTAACACCCAACTTCGCTCGCGCAGCAGACACCCCTCTCTCTAAGGGAGGGGAGGGGGGAAACGAGGCACTACACTCGGTAAAAAGAAAAACAACCAGCCACTGAAAGGGAATAATCGAACGAAACGGAGGCATTACCCTGCAACAATCCACTTTCAGCGAAACGGGAGACCCCGAGCAAGCACTGCAGAAACAGAGACAGCAGTTGCGGACAACAAAAAGCGAGGGAATATAATGATAATACTAATACAAAAAACGTGGAGGGGATGGGGGGTTGAGCAGAAACAGAAGAGTGTGGGGACTCGACAGGGGTAAATATCAAAATCTGATGGAAAATGGAGTCGGAACTCGTGGTTGCTGTCACGTCCCACACACCAGGGTGAGTATCGCCTTACCTCCCAAAAATGTTTGTCGTCAGAAGTGGTGTCAGCGTAGAATAGATGGATGGCGGGGTGGACCGAAGGATCGAATGGTGGAAACTTGTGGAGCCGTAATGCACCTCAGAGGGACGAATGCTAAGCAGCGGTATTGCCTCAAATGGGGTGGAGAATTAATAGAATAACTAGTAGTAGATGGAGGAACAGATTTGTGGGGGATCCCTTATAAATACCTAATGCTTAGTGAGAGATATTTAATGGCTATTATGGGAGTCCGTTATCTGTTTTTCTGGTTCTGACTGGAGAATCACCAGACCTTTCATTGGCGAAGGCGCAGAGGAAACAATATTCGGTCTATATTTCTAGAATAAAGAGAGATGCGAATTCAGTTATAATGTGGTTTTACCTGAATAAAAATGAGTCCAAATTTATTTAGACTTCATAAAAAGAACTGGGATTGTATTTTAAAACATCTTACTGTCTAAACAGAAAGTTACATTATTTTAAACGGTTTATAATGATTTATATGGATTTTAGTTAAGGTAAGAATAAGGCCTTTCTTTTTCTAACTTCGATGTCAAAAATCAATTATTTTTCATGTTAGAACATATTGTTTTGGGAATGCGGTTTACTGGCGTCCACATGAATCTGTAGGAGAAAAATTTAAAAAAAATCCGTAGGGGAAAAATAAAAATTTTATTATCTGCACTAGCATCTGAAAAAATCAACTTTTAATAACACATTGGCTTTGCATTTACAAAAGCTCTGATTTTAAAAAAATAAATCAGAAATTATTGAATAATTTTAAAGGCTGCTGTAAAACCCATCAAATAGAACATTTCTGATTTATTTACAGGTAAATAATGTTCCCAATGCCATTTATCTGAATAGGGTGGAATCTAATTTTTACACTAAGTAAATGGATACTTTTTGTAAACCTGCAATTTTTGAAAAGTAGCAATAAGACTCATTCATAATGATACTCAAATGATGAATGAAAAGAAAATGAAATAAAAATCAATATTATTAGTACTTAAAGCAACAAAAACCTGTATTTGTAAGTAAAATAAATTCCAGTATAGGCAAAGGACGAATTGTACTATTAATATCTTCGATAGAAGCTGCTTCAGATAAAAAAGAAATAACCAACTCTACACTATTTATGAAAATGTTCCTGACAAATTTGACGACAAAAATATGAAAAACATCATTCAAAATTCGTATCAAGATCTAGATAAAATGTCCAGAGGGATTTTAGGATAAGTAAAAACTCAAATAAAAGTTTATGTTCGATTCCTGAATCGGCAAACTAAACCATTCAGAAATGGAGAAAATATATTATCTACACCATTTATTTTAAGAATGTGCAATTTACGGCAGAGAAAAAAGTTAATTTATGTATGGGTTATTGTTACAACTTCTAATACTGAAAATACTATTCACAGATATAATGAGTTATAATTTCACCATATTTCAAACTAGAATCTCTTTCAAATTTCTGAA
This sequence comes from Argiope argentata, assembly GCA_026289955.1. Taxonomy (NCBI): domain Eukaryota; kingdom Metazoa; phylum Arthropoda; class Arachnida; order Araneae; family Araneidae; genus Argiope; species Argiope argentata. The sequence continues at coordinate 335,774 of JAOUZG010010699.1, read as the reverse complement.
CACTGTAACACTCATAAAGTGGTATAATATCTATAAATTGGGTAATCCAAAATACATGACTACAAATTAAGCAAAACCTTCTAAAGAACAGGCAGTTAGGCTTAAGTATATCGAATTTGGAATTTAATAACTCCTAGGGTAGAAAAAGCATACCTATAAAAAATTTCTAAAAATATTTAAGAATAAACTAAATAGATCCTAAAATATTATCATGAACACTTTTAGGAAAAGATATTCGAAAATTCATATTTATCGTCATGGACATCATGGAAAGAATATCTGTAATTCAGTCTTTCGGATTATTTGAAATACATGACCAAAAATTCATATTTGATCAATCTCTTCCCGCATTCTAAAACGTTCTTTCTTTATCTCATATGTATTTAGTAACAACAATATGTAATTCCAAAATATCTTTTATAGGTGTACTTATAAAAGTATAAAATATTTTCTGGCCTAAAACGTGTATTTAAAAAAGGAACGAGGAATGCGATGATGAAAATAGCTCAAATTACAATTTTAATAATACTCATAACATATTTAAGTTTCTAATCAATGTTTTGGAATTTTCCTTTTTGTTATAATCGTAGTAATCTAATTTCTTTAGAGTACATATTTTAAAAATATGGCAACTCTAAATCTCTTCGATTAATATTTTTATAGAGATCTTATTTTCCGACTTCAAAAAAATTTATCATCTAATTTCTCTTTCGTCTTTTTTTTTGATCTCATATTTTATAATTCAGTTCAATTATTTAAAAGCAATTTTGTATTATTTTTTATAAATAGATTTAAATTTCTATGATATAGGGAATTTAAATCAAAATCTGAATCGATATTTATTTTATATATCCAAGATTTATTTTGTTTTTTCTTATATACTAGTGAAAAAAAAATCAGAATTACAGTTCGTGAGGAAAAGTCCCTTTTCCTTTAATAAGGTTTACAAAATTTGATCTCTACAAATGTAGTGTATATATATAATATGTTTATCAGTTCATCTTTGATATGAATCTATAATTTTTATCTGATCTTGATGCGATTTTACATATTTTACTTTGAAAGATACTAGATCTTAATAAATTTATCAAAAATCCAAAAGTTAATTAAAAGTTTTTCTTTCTTTATTAGTTTATTTTTGAGTTTTTCCCATTACATATTCCGAAAATATCATCTCAGAAAAAGTGTTTATATTTATTTAAAACACAAATAATCGCCTTTTTAAATTATAACAATTTCATTTCTGTATAAAAAATTTTTAGTGAAATTTTATTTCCTAAATAGAAAATAAAATAATAAATGTAGCAGTTAAATTATTACTTTTGTCTTCTTTTTTGAATACTAGATGGCGATGCATGATTAAGTACGCATCCCGTAGGTCATTGGGGTTGAAAGTATAAAGGAGATGACGTTATTTTGTTAAGCTGTGTGCGTGAATGTCTTGTCTTGTCCCGTCTTCCTTTTGTTTAGTGTGTGAATGTGGTTATTAAAGCACATGTTCATGAAAATATGCGTCCTGTTGATTCCTGCATGGATTTTAATAATCTACATCCCACCATATAAATGTGAAAAATAGAATCCGTTGCTATTTTTTAATGATGAAATTCAAACAAATTTGTGTTATTTCATTGGAATATTCATTCATATCTTTTACTAATGTTAAAATTTGAGCAAAAAATATCTTTCTTTCAATTTCGCTTTTTTTTAAACTTGCTCTTTTTAATTCGTTTGTAATTCATATTACTTAGTTTGAATTAATGCGATTAAATTTTGTTTTTATCTAATCAAATAAAAAGATGAAATTTGAAATTGATGCATCATGAGTTAATAACTATTCAAATAGTTCCACATTCCAGACAAACAAGTTGATCACTATAGACAGCTAGATTTTTAAAAGAGGAATTAAATAAACGACAAATTCCTCCGCAGGAAATTTTTCCTAGTGGAAAGTATCAGATTTCCTTCAAACAGAAGAAGATTCTTCTGTAATGTGAATACAATGTGATTCTTCTGTATGATTCCATAACTACAGAAGAATCATATATCCTTCCCTAACCTTTAACTAGAAAGCCTACAAGTAGGAATATCAGTCATTCTGCGCACGACTCTCGCCAATCTCCATCTCTACCTCCACCCCCCTGTGGGTCTTGAGGCGTCTGTGTCTCCGAACATAAAATTGCTTCTGGCCCAGAGTAGGGCACGAACGGAACAGAAGGCCCCAAGAGGCGCATCATTTGGGGCCGGGGGCCCAGGGGACTGCCAAATTGCCCGACAGAGGGAGAGGGGGTCAGCTGCTCTGGATGCTATCGTTCCCCGAGGGTGGACGAGAGTGTTCGAAGCATTTAGGGTTCCTTAGCACTCTGCGGCTATCAGTTTTCCGACTGTTGTATCAGATTTATGGAGCGGAAGCCCTTCTGATTTATTGGTCAGAGCAGACTGATTCGGTGACGAAGTTCCTGATAAATATGGCCAACGAATGTGGCTAAAAAATGATTTGGGCCTTTATGAGACAGCTATTCATCGGCAATAAATAACTTCCACGATGATAGCTTTCTGCTCGCTAATAAAAAAGACCTATAAAAAACTGATTAAAAAAACAGATAAATCTCTTTTTTTGTGTATGTGAGTAATACTTTAAATACTTGGTTTTCTTTCATTATCTGATTAGGCAACATTTTTTGTTTCTGGAAGGTACTGTCTAACAAATTCAATCAAAAATTTATGCAGTATTTTAGAGGTGTTTGTGGACTACTCGTAATTTTGGCATCGAATTTGGAGTTTTCAGTGACTTAATTTCAGTTTATAAATCTGAGAAGTGATAATTCAGCATAGAGCTCGGGGACATTGGTTAAAAACTTAATTTAAAAGAATCTTGATTTCGTCAACTGATATATGTGTTAAGTGGCCCAATACTCGAAAATGGAACAATGTTTTACATTTTTCAATAAAAGCTATTCGCAGTTTTCTAGCTAGGAACATTAGGCAGATGGTTATGACAGCTGAGTTGAGTGAGATGTTATTACCTTATTGCCAAATAAATAGATAGGTAAAAAAAGAATTTCATGAATTATACAAAAGATGTAATGACTAAGCTAGCACCTTAAAAATAAACTGATTAGATTCCTATTTTTATCATGTGAAAACATGACGTTATGAATTATCGAATGTTAATTAGAAAACAAAACGCTTTCAAGTTTAATATTTATTTATTTACCGTAAAGTATCCGGTTATTTATTTCATATCTTGCCATCTTATATTATGTTTTTTCTACTATTTTTTTCTCATAATGTTTCTCCTATCTTCTAATTTTTGAACATTACTATTGTCATTAGTATCATGGGAGAACATGGTTTTATTTTGGTTAGGAGGTGTTGATGTCTCCAAAATTTATGGGCAAAAAATATTTTTACCAGCTTTTAAAAGTATTGCATGATTATTAAGTTTGCTTCTTCGACAGCAGATGCAGATGATGAAGAACTATGACAGCATAGCTATTATTTCATCTCAAAATCGGTCGCACTCAAAAACTTTGTTTTCCAGCTAGAAATTTTGAAAATGAAAGTTTAAAACATATAATATGCAAAGAGAGAGGGGCATAGAGACCGGTAGAAAAGTCTCGTGAATGTTTCAAACCGATTTAAATTAACACTTTGCTGGCCGGTGACGAGTTAAGTCGTCTTTTCATGTCCAAACGTTGTTGACCGGTGGCGAGTTAACTCGTCATTGCACCTGCATTATCTGTTTCAATTTATAATCCTAGGGCGATATAGAACATTGCAAAAACTTGGCGTATCGTGTTTAGTCTTGTCCGCTGTATAACAGAAAAATTATTTTTCCTAGTATTTACATTTTTATTAGAATTTTAGTAAAATTCCAAAAATTTCAACCATGACGGAACGTATCGGCGAAGGACTTTTTGATGTAAAAAATATGTCCAAAGTTTAATTTCATTTCATTCAGTATAAATAAAATTCATTGGAGTTTTTTTTAGAACGTTTTACTTTCATATTCAATTACAAAAAAGTAGCCGGTGACATGACATAGTTTCTGTGTAAAATTGCCGGTCACCAAAGTGTTAAGATTAATAATGACAAAAATAATAATATTCTCGCATGATAACTTGACATTTACAATCGAAGCTTTTTTTTCTTTTTTTATTACGTTTATTAACTATAGTATTTTTAAATTAAAAAAAACCGGAATTTTCTTGTCACTCTAATTGCTTCTGCATCTTATTTATGCTAGTTTACCGATATATCTTGGAAAACTCTTTAAAAATTCATTCGTCAAATTGTCAAATAAATAAATTGGTACTAATGGGACTATTCAAATAAATTAATTGGGACTAATGTACATTCGATGTTTCAAATGTGCATTCGAAAATCTTCCATTTTGTCTCCAGGGTTGGGTGCTATTGGCAGCTTTGCATACTGGTACGATCCTTTAAGATATATGTACAATTTTCTTCCTTACTGTGAAACTAAGTATGCAGAGAAAACAATATAACAGATTCATGACAAGTTCTACCATTTAAAAGAAACAAGTGTCTCAACAGAGAAGATTTTAGCTTACAAATTAGACCCAAAATTAAAATAAAATTTGATTAACTTCATTCAATGTTTCATTATCATTATCATTGGAATTCATTGTTTCATTATCATTCACATTCATTATCATTATCATCATTCATTGTTTCATTATCATTCGCATTCATTATCATTATCATCATTCATTGTTTCATCATCATTGGAAATTGGAAGAAGAACGAGGAAAGAACAAAGAGAGAACGAGACAAATGAAAGATGTAATTAAATGAATAACATTTCTGACTTCAGTCCTGTTTATTAATTCAAAAAAGTCTTCAAAATCATTTAAATAATTAGTCTGCCCACAAAATAAATATGAAAATGCTAATAAATGACACATGTTATTAAGATGATTTGGTATTGTAATGCAATATAAGTGCGCTTGCATCAAAAGATTTGAGTATTTATATATCACTTTTATACATTTTATCAATTAATCTATTTCATTCAGAAATTCTTTAAATAATAAATATCAGTTTGGGACTAACAATGCTACATTACGAAAATTTTCTCATTGTAATTGGGAAATAGTCAAGAAATTCGAATTTGTAAGTTTGTTTTATTGAGTTTCAACTTTTATATGGCTCATTTGAAGTGTATTAAGAGTGATGAGATTTCACTCTACATATACTGAAAATTGTTGATAAGAAATTGAAAAAAATTATAACTTTTATTAATGCTTTTGGGATTTTTGCAGGTTTACTACAAAATTTTTAAAAATTTATTTTACAGGAGAAAAAGAAATTCAATTTAAAAAAATGCATTTAAAATTTTTTACATCGACTTCTCTACATATTCAGCTTTACCATATTACAGGAACATCAACGATATTTGATAAAAAGCAAAGTATCAATACGAATCTGTAAAATTTCTTACCATCGTAGTTAATCTCATAGCAAGGATGATAAATTTAAAGCTATTTTAAAGAAATGTTGATGCCAGGTTAATTAGTGTTAGTAGAAAACCACAACACAAGAAAGTTACTATTTAAAAAACCAAGTATATTCAGAATGAGCAATTGTATTTTCTTCTCCTAGATCAAAACTCCAAAAAAGAGAAACGAAGTATTTCTGCATCTTGAATTTAGATAGGTTTCCTGTTTGTGAGTGGAATTATATCGAATACTCAAAAGGATCTCCACATAATGATGATCTCATGCACGCTTTACAACGGAAAGAAGGGCGCAGTAGCTTCTGAGGGTGTGAACCCCTGAGCACCCGAGGGCAGAAGTCTGACTTTTAGCTCATATGAGAATGACAAACACACACACTTGCTTGCACAGCCCCTTTTTGCAGTGGGACACAATCATACACCTCACAGACAGTACACAGAAGAACAACAATGGTCTATCCGGGACGCCCAGATCACGAGGAAGATGTGCTACCTATGGGCCAGGACCCTGGCAGGATCTGCAGATCTTGATTCATAATAAAAACAATGCCGTAGTTCTTGTATTTTCAAGATTTTCCCCGTAAAAGTTGACAAATTCTTCATATTATAGTCAGCAAGCTTCTCACCAAAATCAGAAATCAATGAAAGGCATATATTCAGCATTCACTCAAGTCTTTCATTTGAACTATAAGTTTAATAATACAAGAAATCTTATCACTGATAGTGATAAATTTATATTAGTATCATTTTAGTTTTAAATTTTCAAAATCTAAATATGACTAGAAACGAAAACAAAACTTTAAATTTCTAGTGACTTGACATTACATTAATATTCGCAGCGATACAAATGTCATCCAAATCAAAATATAATAGAAATTCATAAAATTTGACTCCCAAAAAGCACTAAAAGCTTCTAAAAAGCAGTTAAAGTACAATGTGGCAAATACTTGTGCAATCAATTTCTTATTCATTCTTATATTTTTTAATAAAAGAATTATTATTTATTAAATAATTCATTTCTCACGATTTATGAATAATATCTCCTCTAATATTTCATAACTGGGAGTGTGTCACATTTCCAGTCATTAACAATTCTATTATCCTATGCAACATTTTCATTTCTTCGGATGGCAGAGGGGTGCTTCAAAATATTTTCACTTGTTATGCCTCTGACATGCATACACGCAAACCTAAAAATACACCCTTCTCGACGCTGAAGAATTCATAAATTGTCTATTAATAATAAGGAACGAAGGTACGCTTGACTGCAAAACGGACAAGTAATATCTTTAATGTATTAAAGTGTATTTATGCAATTAAGGATTTTCCATCGGACCTTTCGAGTGTTGCTTGTCATATGATATGAGAGGAAACTACAGGGTTGCCACTTATTTGGATCTAATTGACGGATGACGCATCAAAAATCTTTCAAAATATCGCCAAAAAGCCGTTTGTATTTCGCCAAAATCATTTTTGTAGATTTTTTTTTATAAAAATAGCATAATGGAAACCAGTATATTTAAAACGATTCCTAATAAGATTTTTGTTTTTGATTTAGTGATTTTAACTTGTCACAAATTTATTTTTCTGATATTTAAATTTTTTATAATTGCAATTTTTTTGGTGGGTTAAAAATGTTAAATTGAATCCATTGGTGATAAAGATATAAAGTGATAGTTTTTATCTCTCTTGTTTATAAATGATTTGGGATATTATTTATTGCAATATTACTAGCATTTTCCTTTATTATCGTTTTTCTTGCATGCTAACCTTTTCTTTTTTAGTCACCACTGAAATAAAAATAATATCGATATTTTAAGTTAAACTTTGAAATGGGTAACTATATCTAGCTATATATTTCACTAGATTTTATTGTAATTATCAGGTATATTTTAATTCGAATTAAATCTCTGAGATAGAACTTCATATTCAAGATTATTCAACATCGCATTTGTTGTATCATATTTTAATAGATTTCAAAGCAATGTAATTGCAATAGCTTTATTTATGCTCATCATCTTTTCATAAGAAATCTATTAACCAGTTAGCTGGTTGTGACGAAATATTTCTTCATACTCGAAGCGTTATCACAATGGGCGTAGCAAAACTTTTTGTCATGGAAGTTTGCCGTAATATTTTGTACGCAAAAAAGTTCCCATTGTGAAACGAGCTTAACAAAATTTTATTACGCGCTTAACTGGTTCAGATAGACTCTAAAAGAGCAATACTGATGAAGATTTACTTTATAGAGTTGGAAGCATTTGAAAACGGTTATTTTGAGCATTTTTTTCCATTCTTGTTATAAGCTCTGATAAGTGTAATAAATGTCTGTTTCTCGTAGAAGAAACAATAAATTCATACTATGACAAAATATTCTACTCATTTTTATTCTAATAAGGTAACAGAACAATTCAAAACAAACAGAAATATCAATGAACAAAATAGGGCAATTATGGTTACTTCATAAGGCATTGTTTACGTTTTCATTTAAAGGTATCGTAGTATAAACATATATGAGGAATATTTCATCTTAATTTTTTTTAATTTACTAATAACTATAACAATAACATTATAAAAAGCAATCCCATTTTCTTAGGATTTGAGTCAAAATGCAATTACTAAAACGAAGTAAATTGTTATGTTAAAAATAAAATTACTGCTATATAAATAAATATTTCACAAATTTCTCAAAAGAATTAAATATAAATAAATAAAAATGAACATTTAAAAACTATTTATTTGAATTCTAAAGTAGTGGGAAAATATATTTGGTTCAACAATATGATCAGAAGCTATTCAGGTGGAATGTTCAAATTTTTATTAATTTTAATTCAAAATAATGTTATAAACTTTTCTTATTAAGCACTTACTTATAACCAAAAAGTATATATGTACCAAATTTGGTACCTCTAAATACAATGATCCGCCCTGTAGACTGTTCAACGTGATAATTAATCATGCCTATTAAAAAATACACAGCCTATGTAATCATACACTCACAGATAATATACCAGCCTAAAAATCTAATCTATTTTATCTAACATATTTATCATCAACTAGAAAAAATAAAAAGCAGAAAAGAATAATTGTTATTTCGTTAAATGACTAGATAAACTTTTTTAATTTATTTTTTTCACTTCAGATACGTAGTTTTCTATATATAGGAATGTATTGATTATTATTAATACAATAGCTGGATTAAAAGCATATACATTTTTAAGAGCATATACATTACTTATAAATTTTGATATTCTTCAGCTCATATTTGATTATATCTCTTATCTCTGTACCTAAGATTAAACTAAAATTAATGTATGAATATTTATTACTAATTATTTATAAATAGATAGACATTATTCCAAAATTGTTAATTAAAGATCTGTGTTCACCTTACTTGGCTAGTAACAAATAGACTAAAAAAATTTCAGAAAAATAAAAGAGACCAAACCAAAGAAACTAATTATAAAATAAGAACAAAATAGTATTTTACATGACAAAGTGAACTTTAATTGATTTGAATTATTTTTGTCATAAAAGCAGCATAAAAATAAAAATAAAGATTTATCATCTAAGAAAACAAACATTTTATGTAATTAGTAATTAATCTAGGTCTTTCGTTTAAAAAGTCCAGATTGAAATCATCTTTTAGAACAATTTTTTATTCCGAAAAAAAAATTCTATCAACTTAAACAAAGCAGGGCAAAAGAATGCCAAATCTGGCGCCCTTTTCATGCCAAACGATGTGATTGGCGAAATCTTTCGGAATATCCGATACTCAGTAACTTGTTCTAAGGCACGAGACGCTAAGTTCAGGAATCGTGTTGAGTAAGGGAAGAAGGGGGAGGGCAGGGGTATCGAAGTAGGAAACCACACTAAAACATCGCCGACGAGGAGGAAGAGCGGAGCAATGACAGACAGACAGACAACCGTTCGCAATTACCCTAATGGTTCCGTTGGCGATCGTTTTCTGCAGATCCTTGTTAACAAGGCATAATGAAATTCCAGAAGTTGCGGTTGGGAATGCCAAGTAACATCTCGTCACAAATTTCAGCCAAAGAGAAAGAGCGGGGAGGAATTTTCTTCGGCTAAAAATAAAGCAATTAGAAACGTGGAAGGATATCAATAAATAAGGAGTAATGAACCTTCGCTTCAGATTACGAGCCTGGTACAGTAAAAGTAATGGAATATAGAGAGTTAGTTTTGGTAAAATTAGATGAAATCCTCGGTGAACGGAATAAAACAAAATTGAAAATAATGTACATTATAAACTGAGTTTTTTGTTTATAAAAATTACCTTTCAAGAAAAATTATCTTTTTTTCTACATTTTATTTGTTTGTTCAGAAAGAGAGAAAAATTTAGAATCTATAATTATACCGTTTTTAATCTTATTTCAATTGCATAATAGATATAATTTGTTATACTAATACTAATTGACGCCGGCTTTTTGGAACCGAGGGAGCGCGTCTTCCTCGTGTTCTGAGAGTCCCGGGTTCGAGTCCCGGTTCGGGCATGGCTGTTCTTCTGTGTGCTATATGTGGTATGTGTGAATGTGCAAATAAAAAGGGGTTGTGCAAGCGAATGTGGTGAGTGTATAACTAAGTCGTACTCTTGGCCCTAATTGGCGCTACTTCAAAAACAAGAGACACTCCTTTCGGCTTAAATCTGCAGATGGGTCAGCGAGGGGCTTGTCCAATATGTCAAGTGCCATAAGTAACAACAACAACAATACTAATTGACAACTATCAAAAATTAATTTTGAAGTAAAGAAACTGTATCAGTTTAGAAATATAACACTGAAACAGCTCAGAATTTACCAAAATTCTTACCGCACCAACGAAAAGATACTTAGTCAAGACGGTAGATGTGGTAAGCTCAAGGTTTAAAAATATTGTCAAGTAGATACTTTAGTAGAGAAATCTGTAGCACAAGGAAGTAAAGCTAAATCAATTTATTAACTTAACTCAACTCAATGGGCTAAATACAAATACAAACTCTACATAACTCTGAACTCGGAATCCTGCGACTTGCATATATTTCACTTTTATACCAGCAGAGAAAGCTCCAGAATATTTTTCAGTAAAAAAAATATTCTGGAATTATATTATCTGCAGTATGAAAAATCCAGAGCGCTTGTCTAGTAAACTAAAAGTCCAGAATCTTCTGGAACAAGAAATAAGGATTATAAATCAAGGAATTGATTAAAAATGTACATAAATTTTCAATCTTATTGTCACTAGTGGGATTTGAACTCACAATCTCTTGGTTAAGAAACCAGTATGATTACCATTCGTCTATGGAGAGTCAATTACTTCTTTACGATGCGGCAATATAACATGTTACCAATAAATTTTTCTTGAATATTTGATTCCCTGATTTTAGTGTTAACAAAGGATTTATCTTCGTTCGTTCGCCAATTCGATTCATTTTCATAATCCATGTAGGTTATGACCGATTCTATATTTTTAATTTGTGAACCACTCTTTGCCAATACTTTAGAAGTCACTGATTATTAGAACTTTGTGATATATTGTTGTTTCTAATAGCACTTGCCATGGACGAGTTCGCTGATGCATCAGCGACTTTAAGCCGAAATGAGCGTACTTTAATCGTAAACATTATCTACTAGAACGAACTCTGGAAGAAAAACCAAATTAACTACAATATACAATAATGGAGGATTGTGACCACCAGAAGGAAGAACACGATAGCAGTAGTGACTGCTGAGCTGACAATCCATATTTAGAAAGAAATTGCTAAACAAAATATTAGGTGCAGAATTGTGATTTCAAAATGTCTTGTGATAGATATAAAACGGAAGTGGCAAGTATAATAATGCAAAGACATTAAAACCTGAATTAGCAGATTAATGGAAACATGTTTGTTTTTCCGATGAATCAACTTTTTCCCCTATTTTTCACTAAAGGACAGATTGATGTGTGGCTAATCTCTGCAAAATCCTACAAGGCAGTCTGCTTCCTTTCTGCAGTGAGGCATGGGGAGAGTTTCTTACTGGTTTGGGACCTCATCTCATGAGTTGGTGTATGTCGCCTTACTTGGACAAATAACTGGCAATGATTGCCACTCTATTGGCCTACCAATTGCAATCTGCGGCACAGACATTGTTTCTGTCTGGATAATGCGTCTGTCAATCTGATAATTCACAGATTCACCCTGAACTGTGTCAATCCTGATTTCGGTAGCATGAGGACTCAGTTACTCTCCTTCCGTGGCTTGCCCAATCATAGGACTTAACACATTAAAGATCTCGGACACGGTTTTTCTCGTGTTTCACGTCCCATGTGCTGCTGACCACTCAACAGTTTCCTCGTTTCAGTAATTTAGAACATACAAGTTTACCCCAAAATGTGCGATCCCAAGCGTATGTCTTAAAGATTTCTTTGTGATTCTTATTATGTTAAACATCATAAAGATTCTAGTGGTCAGTTTTGGAAGAAAGAGACGGATCCCATTAGCCTTCTCTTGGCACTCTCCAGTAATTAGAGCAGTTTCTATATGGGGAATAGTATATTTCACTTATCGCAGCACAGAACATGTATATGTCCATTTGAAGGAAAAATCAAGTTACTTAGTCTACCAAAGATATATATATATATATATATATACACTGAAGAGACAAAAGTCATGGGATAGCAATATGCGAATATACAAATGCCAGTAGTATCGCAGCGAAAAAGTATAAATGCGCAGTTCGTTTTCCAGAGCTTTCATTTGTGTTCAAGTTATTCATGTGAACAGATTTTTCGTGATTCGTGATTTTCGGGCATGACGAGAATTAACAGACTTTGAACGTGGAATGTTAGTTGGACTATCGTTAGTGAATTCAACATTCCGAGATCCACAGTATCAAGAGTGTGCCAAGAGTATGAAATTTCAGGCATCACATCTCATCATGGACAGCGCAGTGGGCGACCACCTGCACTTAACGACCGAGACCGCCGACGTCTGTGTAGAATGGTCAATGTTAATAGACACGCAACGCTTCGTCAAATAACTGCAGGAATCAATGTGGGACGTACGAGGGGCGTGTCCGATAGGACTGTGCGGCGAAATTTGTCTTCTTTGGGCTATGACAGCAGAAGTCCGACTCGAGTGTCTTTACTGACAGCACGACATCGCCTGCAGCGACTCTCCTGGGCTCGTGAGCATATCAGCTGATCCCTAGACCTGTGGAAAACCGTGGAGTGGTCAGATGAGTCGCGATTTCAGTTGTTACGAGCTGATGGTAGAATTCGAGTGTGGCGCAGACCCCACGAAGCCATGGACCCAAACTGTCAGCAAGGCACTGTTCAAGCTGGTGGTGGCTGCAATATGGCATGGACTTGGTCCTCTGGTGCAACTGAACCGATCATTGACTGGAAATGGTTATGTTCAGCTGCTTGCAGATCACTTGCAGCCATTCATGGACTTCACGTACCCACACAACGATGGGATTTTTATGGATGAGAATGCCCCATGTCATCGGGCCAGAACAGTTCGCGATTGGTTTGAAGAACATTCCGGACAATTCCAGCGCATGATGTGGCCACCTATATCACCCGATATGAATCCCATCGAGCATTATGGGACATCATCGAAAGGTCCGTTCGTGTCCAAACTCCTGCACCATTCACACTTTCACAATTATGGATGTCTATACAGACAGCATGGCTCAATATTCCTGCAGAGGACTTCCAACGCCTTGTGGACTCCATGGCACGTCGAGTTGTTGCACTTCGCCAGGCAAAAGGAGGACAGACACGATATTAACAGTCATCATATGACTTTTGTCACTTCAGTATATATATATATATATATATATATATATATATATATATA